>CAJVPM010001954.1:0-10830 GCA_910592325.1 Scutellospora calospora | reverse complement strand
AAGATTATATTAAAGCAAAGAGTATTCTTTATTTACGATACAATATCAATAATACAAGACTATCTATTAGTGTCTGTTCTAAGAGAATTCCAATATTAAGGAGATTGTAGAGGACAAACCTAACTTTAACAAAAAGGAGAAAAGGTAGGGTTTTTATATCTTTTTCCTAAACGTCCTCAAACGTAGTTAAACATCTTCAAACGTAGTTAAACATTATCTATAAGCTAGAAAGCGTGCTTAGAGAGTTTCTCTTTATCTTTATTAGATTGTTTTAAATTATG
This sequence comes from Scutellospora calospora, assembly GCA_910592325.1. Lineage (NCBI taxonomy): Eukaryota > Fungi > Glomeromycota > Glomeromycetes > Diversisporales > Gigasporaceae > Scutellospora > Scutellospora calospora. The sequence continues at coordinate 10,549 of CAJVPM010001954.1, read as the reverse complement.
TTGTATATGCTTATTGTTTTTATCCAAGACAGAGCATTTATTAGAAAGTTAATTACCATACTCTATAGCAATTTCTCGATCTTGATTTGCACAAACAAGCTAGTTTTCAAGTTCTGTTTGGCTAAGTAAATATCAATTAGATAGTATACTCTCAAGTTTTTAACATTTATCTATATTTAATAAAGTATGAATTCGAGACATACTTTAGCTAAGTAAATATAAATATAAATCGTTAAAAAATCAATACTTATATAAGAAAATCAATAGATACTGGTACCTTTATATATGAAATTTATTAATATGTTTCAATTTCTACTAAAAAAAAACAATACATATCGATGCCTACTAAAAAGAAACAATACTTATTGATATATATTAGATACTTACTAAAAAAAAAACAATATTTATTGATATATATTGATATTATAGTAATATCAATATGTTTTGAAAAATATTGATACTTTTTTTTCTATAATATATTCTAACTTAAAAATAGTCAATTGTCTTCATCAAACCTTCTATCGATCTAATGTGATCGATTATTAGAGTCTAATATTAAGAAGATTAGAGATACAAGAGGAAAAATTCCAAATGCATCAAAAAAAATAGCTAAAAAATTTCATATTGGTACTTGCTGTATATAGGAGATATAGGAACATAATAAATGTTTCCAACAAGGTCTTAATAATCAAAATGATTTCTTATTACCATCTGATTCAAATGAAGGTCTCACATTAGATAAGTCTCAAACTAAGAAGATTTTAGCTAAGAAAACATTGACAAAAAAGATTAGCTAAAAAAGGAAAGTTTTATCAGATTCACATATAGTAGGCTCAAAGAGTGATAGCTCTGCAATAGAAAAAAATATCTCTTCTATAGATAGGTTCAAAGAACTACAGTGTATACAAACTTTGTTTGATACATTTAAAAAAAAAGCAGATCTTGAAAAATTAATGAAAGATACTGAAAGATTAGCTCCTATATACCTATCTTTGCCTCAGTAAGCTGAGAGCATCTTTCTGCAAGAACTCTACTTGCATTTAGAGCTATATCAAGTTACTCTTCAGTTTTTATGAATCGCTTTTCAAGTAAGTCATATTTTTTCTTAAATTCTCACCATCATATATATCTGAAACTTGTTGCTCTGGTTTATTAACCTCTGTAGCCTTGCTAAAAGTTGGGATAGTATAAGTCTTCCTATGTAACTTTATTTGAAATTGATTTTTATTTGAATCAAGAATACCTTGAACTTTTCAAATCTATATCATACCTAAACATAACATTAGTTCAGGTTCACCATTATTAATACAAGCAAAATTTCCAGTAGCTGTAACAATTTTATCATCTTTGTCCTTTACACTAATTGGCACATCTGTATACCATCCTAATAATTCGAATATATGTTTAGAATTACTCTTTATAGTAAAGTTAGAAAGCTTATTAGCTTTCTACCCTAAAGCATTAATTGTTGTATCATTTACTTCTCTGAATTCACTCGTGCTATCTAAAAAGGAATTAGTGATCAATAGATCATTTATATTACAATGCAAGTATTGCAATGACGAAAACTATTTATCTGATTTTGATTTTTTTTCTTGGACTATATGAGACTGACACATTTTACGCATTGCTAGTAAAAGCTTTGGTAATAGTTCATCATACGTTTTAGGCTAACTAAGTTCTGAAAACATTTTTTTATTTACCAGTACCTATTTTTTTTTTCTAACTAAGATGGAGCATGCTATTTATTCTCTTCCTAGTTATATCTACCTTCTTCATTCTCATTATCATCTGAATCAGGAGATGTATATTAGGATTGGAAAGGTATTAGAAGAGAAAAGTATCAATATATTGAATTTGATTTAGCTATGAGTTTTTTGTTATCAAGTATCATCCTCCTGAATTGAGATATCATTTGACTGATTTCATCTACTTTCGACTCTATTTTATCTATTCTGGCATTTTGATTTGATGAACATAATCATTCTGGTTTACTTGCTATGAGTAGAGAAAAAGCTTTATCTAACCATTGTAGTGCTTCCTTTCTAGAAAGATTTGACCATCTAGGATCTCTCTGATCTACATAAAATTCATGTATTTGTTCATGATCTTTGGATGGAACTAGAGAGTGAGATTTTTTGGATTGTTAGCTCATTTTTGATTCAAATTTGGTTTTCAATTTTTCAATCTTGGCCTTGAATTCAGCTTTCTGTTTTTCTAACATAGCTTGAAATGATTTTTGTATTTCATCATATGAGGGAAATACTAGTTGTAAAACTATAGATTGTGATATAATACTGTTATTCTGCTTTGCTAATGATTTTTTTTTTGGTTATGCTTGATCAGAGTTTTGATCTACATATAAACTAGAATGTTCAAGCCATAGATTTTTTAATAAAATGAAAAATTTATTAATACCTGCTATATTTTCATTTCTCATCTAACTATAAAGTTCTTGATCATCTGATAAATGAGTTTTAAGAGTTCCTAATACTCATGCATCATTATTTGCTATACCTAATAACAGTGAATGAATTCGGGTTTCATAGATATCAGAATTATCAAAAGGTTGGAATCTTTTCTGAGATAATCTTAAAATAGCTGATTGGCTAGTTCCAACTATTTCTCATTGATATTTTGCATTTAACCATGCTCTTAAAGTATCTGAACTATCAATATTAACTGCTAGATTTACAAAATTATTTTGAGGTAGTACTGGTACATATTTTCCTGCTATTTTACCTTTTATAATTTCAACTTTGATAGTATCATCAAAATCTTCAGCATTTGCATTTTCAAGAGCCATTATATTTGGTATAGCAGGTGTCTATGCCTGTATAATCATATCACAATAATCACTAGGTAGCATTTAACCTATATATTGTAGAATTGGATTTAACAAGATAGATACATATTTCAATATAGTTAAACGTCTTGCTTCTGCCATATTGTATGGATTATTCTGTAGTACAAAAATTTGTTAATTTAAATTTAAAATATTCTGGCGAGAATTAATTTCTCGAGTCTTCTATTTTTGATATTGATTAAATACCCAGATGCGATTGAATTCTGACAAGTTAGCCTCAGCTTTGCACCTTTGATATATTAGCTGAAGGGCTAGCTTTTCTCCTAGCAACTCACCAATATGGGTCTGCTTTCTTGCTATATTATTTATCATTCTGTTTACTTGGTTTTGAGTATTAGTTCGTAACTGATCATGCTCTAGCACTACTTGATCATGCTTCTGCCTGTATATATCATAATAATATTGCATATTCACTAGGTCTTGTTGCAAGTTAGTATATTTATGTCAAATTGACCTTGTTGCTCTTTTAATTTGATTTGTTAAAATGGTTTTACATATTGTTGTATCAGCAAGAGATAGGTCTATAGCATCAGCTAACTCTGCTATTGTAGCCATGTCTAAATCAAAATTATATAAGTCTGAAGAATTTTCATCAGAATAGGAATTAGATTCATTTTCATTAAAATTTTATGCCTGTACATTTTGTAAAGCCTCTCGTGTATTTGTAAGTTCTAATCTATCTCGATATCTTAATAATGCTAAAGCAAAATTCTGACAAAGAAGGTCAAGTAATACAATTTTTTTGCTAAGTTATTTTGTTAATCCTATTTATTTGGTTAGTCCTGATTGTATTTATTTCTTGTTTAAATTGCTCATTTTCATCTACTAATCTTGTTGTATAATCTTGTGCTTTAGAGGTATTACTAGCTGATTTTAATATTTTACGAATTCTGGTTTTTAATTTTGTCACTCGTTCATCGAATTCTGATATTAACTTATCCTTATTAGAAATCTCCTTATCTTTCTTTTTATTTTCTTTCTCAAGTTGGTGAACGATTCTTTTGAGTTTTGAGATTTCTTCTAATAATTCTTCTTTGTCTTGTCTAGAAAGCTCGATAGTATTATTTAACTCTTCTTTAAGATATTATATCCTTTCTTCGCGTATACCTATAACTCTTTCTAAGATATATAGCCATTGTTCGAAATTTCTATTTGATTCAGCTAATTGTGATACCACCTTATAGAGTTTCTGATTAGTTTGTTGTAACTCCTTCATATTTTTTATTACTATAATAAAACAAAAGAATAGAGAAACCTATAATTTATATTGATCCACAAAGGGTCCATGATTTGGATAAGGAGATTATTTTGCAAAAAATTTATTATAGGCCTGAAGGTTATTATCAGACTGCTAAAAAAATGTGTGATGTATGTAGAAGGGCTAAACATAATTTTTTATTAGCTGAGATACATAATTGGTTAAATAAGCAAGCTATTTTTCAGATTCACAAGCTACCTCCAAGGTATATTCCTTGAGTTTCATTTAATACAATTCAAATTCCTAATGAATATCATCAGGCCGATATTCTCTATATGCCTTATGTTAAAATTGGAAAAATAACCTATATGTTTTGTCTTAATATAGTAGATATTGCTTCTAAGTATAAAGCATCAGTTCTAATTAGAAATATTATTCCTAATATTGATGTAAACTGGTTAAAAGCTAAAGATGTTAATTTAAAAAATATTTTAACTTCTAATGCTATTACTAATGCATTTAAAAAAATCTATAATAATCTGACATGTCCATTTTCTTACTCTAAATTATTGTTAACAGATAAGGGTTCTGAATTCAGAAAGGATTGTGAAAGATTAATGATAAAATATTGTGTAAAAATTCAAAAAGCTAATTCTAAACATACTATAGGTATTGTTGAAAAATATAACTGAACCTTATCAGAAAGACTATTTCAAATACAAGATACATCAGATTTGCTATTGCCAATATCTAAAAGATCTAGGGCTTGGATAAAAAATCTTCCAATTATTGTTAAAGAACTTAATAATTCTGTAACTCAACTTCTTAAAATAACTCCTATAGAAGCTATACGAAAGAAATAAATTAATGCTACATCTTCTTTACCTCGTAATGATTCTGTTGGATTTGATGAACTTCGATTATTTTATAATATTTCAGTATAATACTTACTTAAACCAGGTAAGTTAGAAGGTGGAAGACATCATGCGACTGATTGTAATTGGTTTCCACAAGTTTATTATATTCATAAAGCTTTAGTACAAAAAAATCAAGCTATTTTATATTGGCTTAAAGATAATGAGAACAATAAACCAAAGCGATCTTTTGTTAGAGAAGAACTTCAAATTATTCATTCTAATACAGAATTACCTCCTCAGTGGGTGCTTACAAATTAGACCCAAAAGAGAATCAAAGACTCATAATAAGAGACATTTGTGGAATAGTTCAAGTTGGTGTTCTTGGTCTTTTATAAATTAAGAAAATCTTCTGCTTCTTTATTGATTTGGGCTTCTTTAATGAAATAATCTTTAGCTAAATTATAATATAATTTATATAATTTCATAATAGAAGTAAATATCTTTAGGTCTTGTCTGTAAAATTCTTTGTAATCATTCATAGTTTTATTATATTTGTTCTCATTAGAAAATATAATTTGAGCTAAGCTTTTTATATATTCTTCTAGATCTTCTGCTTAGCGTAATTTTATAATTCGCTCTTTATAACTTTGTATGAACTTACCTTTTTTTAGCTTTTTATAATAGATGCCTGCTTTAACTACATTAATTAAAGCTTGCTCAACTTCTTGATAGGTAGGCTTAGTTTAGATATCTTTTGTATCTTGAGTTTAATTATTCATTGTATATGCGTGCTAGTACAAAATTCCTTATTTGTTACTTATAATATATTTTTATTCAATTTGAAACTTAATATGTAGTAGACATATATAAAAAATGCAGTTAGGTAAATATATATGCAATTTCTTTTTATATACTGGAGAGATATATGGACGGTCATATATGAATCCTAAAAAGTGATGGCTTCATAAAAATGCTATTAGGCGTTATCTTTGTACTGATTGTGGTAAACCTACTTGGTCTAAAAGTGGTAGATATCCTAACTATATTAGAAGCTATTATGTTAGCAAACATTATCAAAAATATTATAAAAGGAAAATAGATACTTAATTTTTAGTACTTTTAATTAAATATGATATCAGGTGTGATGATGGAATTAATTTTTTGTCATTATCTGATTTAATTATAAAATATATAAATAGTAAGTTCTAGCTATATAATTTTTAGTATTCAGATTTTTATATAGGTACTAAAGAGTTGTTATAGAATATAGGTTTACAAAGATATGAAAAGGGTAATATGACTACTTTGATATCCAGGATACCAAAAAGTGTGTCAGAACTCCTAATTTTGCTCTACTTGACTCTTAAACAGCTAAATATCGAACTGCACAATCAAATTCATCTGATGAGGAAGAAAATTTTGGTCTAGAATTACTCTTTAATCAACTAGAACTACAACAATTACCTCCTAATCAACTGCAACAAGTAAACATGACTCAACCTAATCAACAAAACTTTCAGGAACTTACTGATACTCTTACCCAATTGATCGCTGCTCTGCCTAATACTACTACTGCCTTGACTAACAATACTAATACTATCAATAATCCTCCTAGAAGAGAGGCTTGAGTAATTGATTTACTCTACTTTTATAGTAGAAATCAGAACCCTATAACTTGGCTCACTGAATTTAACAAAGCCTGCAATGCTAATAGAATTACTGATGACAACAAGCTTCAAGTTGTACCTGCATATCTTAAAAGAGCTGCTGCTACTTGGTAGACTAAAAACCAAATATTGGTCAATACTAGTCCTAATAGAATTAGACAATAGGATAATGATAACCCTGCTTATAATACTAACTTTGTCATTAACTTCCTCGCTACCTTTCATTCTCAAACCCTAGTTAAAATCTAGACTACTGAACTTGAACGTCACCAACAACACCCTGGTGAATCTGTTAATAACTATGCTGCTGCTCTATTAGAATTATATAGGAAAGTAGTACATAGACCTTTTCAATTCTCTGCTCACTTCAAAGCCTGTAAATTTGTGAATAGACTCTTATCTGAATTATATATTAATGTCAAACCTCATAATAATACTGTCTGGAATAATGCTATTAATCATGCCAAAAATTATAAACTAACATATCAGGATACTAATGCTGTAGCCTCTTACCTCAATAAATATATAGTACCTGTTTAACAAAACAACCAAATGAATCAACTCACCCAAAGTCTACAGGTCTTAACTCAATATTTACAACAAATGAATACTAGACCTCACTGTAATCCTAGAAATAATAATAATTATCAACAACCTCAGGCTAATTAACCTCAACCTTATCAACCTGAATCTTAATCTCAAAAGCCAAATAATTTTGTTTGCTATCAATGTGGTCAACCAGGACATACTCATAGCACCTGTCCTCAAGTTCAAAATATGAACTATCAAAATATTGTACCTCCTGTTGCTAACTCTGTAAACTCTGTGAACCCTATAAATTCTGTACTGAATAATTAGTAATCTGCTCAATTTAAACAAGCTCTACAAGTCAACCAACTCTTGCAACTTCTTATTTAACTTGTACCTAATAATCCTATATAGCAATTTCAACCTCAATCTATAATTCAACCTCAGGCATAAGCACTGCCTATTAATCAACAACAACAGCAAGCCCAACTTTACTATCTAATACAGCAAACTCAGGTACAACAACAAGTTCAACCACAGCAACAAGCTCAACAACAACAACAATAGCAACAATATTTAAACTAGGAGGTGTACCTCATGAAGGTGAATATATAGCTCAATCTACAATTCTCTCTAATATAATGACTCTGGAAACGTACCCTCAAAAAGACAATAAGTTGAATAAAGTGAAAGGACTGATGACTCAAATAAAAAAGAAATAACTAAGAACGTTAAACAAAAAGGAAAAGCAGTAAAAAGGAAACCAGTAGCTATGCCATCTGTAAACCAAATGATTACATTCTACACCCCTCAACAATTCTTCAACCAACCTGCAAATATAACAAATAGATAATTATTAACAATAAACCCTAAATTTAGTAAAGCCGTAACTGAAAAGCTTAGGAAACTCATAACTAAAAAAGTACTTATAACTGAAAGTACTGATAAAAAGAACACTAAGGATCCTTCTGATAATACAAATAATAGAAAACTATCTGAACAGCCAATTGTCTCAACTCTCAATGATAGTGACCTTGAGTTTATGAAACATAATAATTGACAACCAAGTAGAAGTTTAATTAACACAAATCTAAACAAAGCAATAGAGGAAAAGTCTACCTCTTTATATTGTGATGCCACTATTAAACATATTAAATTCTCTCTTATCATTGACTCTGGATCAGCTAGAAGTATAATGTCTCTAAATTTACTAAAGGACCTAGATATAGAAATAATACAAGCCTCTAGAATAGTAATGATTAATAGAAATAGTGAATGTCATCGACCTCTAGGAGCAGTCTCTGATATTTTTTTGAAAATAGATAGTCAAATAATCCTCTTTGATGCTATAATTACAGAGTATAATTTCTATAGTGCTATTGTAGGAAATGACTAGTTAAGGAAAACAAAGGCAAATATAAATTACAAAGATAATACCATGACTATCTACTGGAATAACAAAGTAATCACTATTAAAATTGAATCACAACAACTCCCTTACTATGAAGTTAGCATTGAAGTCTCTGAACTACCAAAGAATAAACCAATAATAGAGGATGAAATAGTGGAATCAGATGATGAGGAAGAATATGAAGAGGACTTTGATTTTAGTGAAAGCCTATTTTGCTATGCTGAGGAGGAAGCCATAAAAATTAAACAGAAAATCTATAAATAAGTCTATACTGAATTCAATACTGAGTTATACTATAATGAACCTGAGCTAAAGTCTAAGGATAAACCAAAGGAACCAGATAAGAAAAAATATAACATAGATGAATTAGAACCCTAGAACAAACAAATATTTTTAGAATTCATGAAAGGATATGATGACCTATTCATTTAAAAACCTTATAAATTTGGAAGGACTAAAGCTATAACTCATACTATCTTCACGGATACAACTTCTATTAAACAAAACTTCTACTGAATCTCGTATAAAAATCAGCAATTCATTAAGGAGGAAATTCAAAAATGCTCAAGCATAATTTAATTGTGCCTAGCAAAAGTTCTTGGACCTCTTCAGTTGTAATAGTTGATAAAAAAAAATAGAAAACAATGATTCTGTGTAGATTACCATAAATTGAATGCTGCAACTAAAAAGGATAATTACTCACTCTCTCGAATTGATGATCTACTAGAAGCCTTAGTATACTCTAAATAGTTCACTAGTTTGGATATAGCTAGTAGATATTGGCAAATACCTATAGAATCTCAGGACCAGGAAAAAACTGCTTTTATAACTCAGTTTCATACTTATAAATTTATAGTCATGCCTTTTAGGTTATGTAATATACTAGCAATATTTCAAAGATTAATAGATATAGTCTTAAAGGACTTGCTCTGGAACTTTGTAGTAGTATACTTGGATGACATTAACATTGAATCAAAAACATTTGAACAATACTTGGAACACCTTAAACAAGTGTTTGAACGTCTCAAGGAAGCTAGTTTAAAGTTAAACTCTGAAAAGTATTTCTTCTTTAAGCAAAAACTACCCTTTCTTGGTCATATAATTAGTGAAAAAGGTATTAAAACTGACTCTTCTAAAATACAGGCTATACAAAACTATTCTATTCCTCAAAACACTATTCAACTCTGAGAATTCTTAGGCCTTGTATCCTACTACTGTAAATTTATAAAAAGCTTCTCTAAAATAGCTGAACTTTTGAATTGATTACTCAAAAAGAAAATAGATTATGTCTGAACTACTGACTAACAAAATGCTTTTTAAAAATTAAAGGACTGCTTAACAACTTCACCTATACTCACCTACTCTAACTTTGAGGAATCATTCTTGATTTATACTGATATATTAACTATTGCCTTAGGAGCAATACTCTTACAAAAGGATAATAATAATAAGGAGCATGTAATAGCCTATGCTAGTCAAACTCTAAACTTCTATGAGAAAAATTATTTAATTACTGAACTAGAATGCCTAGCAGTAATTTGGTCTATTAAACATTTTCATCATTATCTGCATGGACAAAAATTTACTATTATCACTGATCACTCTGCATTAACTCATCTCAAAAATATAGCTAACCCTACTGGATACCTTGGACGTTAGATAATGGCTTTAAATAAATATGATTTTGATGTAATTAATCAACCTAGACATGTGTATTCTAATGTAGATCTATTAAGTAGAATACAACTTTAGGAAGCAACCTACCTCTAATTTATTAACTAGTTATTACTTGGCAAATATCACTAACGAACACTTATATTGATAACAATAGATTATATTATATACTAGTACAATTTCTTACTGATCACACTCTGCCTAATAATTTGGATAAGGATGAACAAAGGAAAATTAAAAACAAAGCTTGATATTTCATAGTAGTGAATAGACTACTCTACAAGCAGAATAAAAAGGAACCTACTCGACCTTTCAAAGTAGTAAAACATAATGAAGTAAAAACAATAT
>CAJVPM010001953.1:0-10830 GCA_910592325.1 Scutellospora calospora | reverse complement strand
AGTAATATTCAATTAAATAATCTAATGTCTGTACAGTAAACTACTTTTTTTTTTTTTTTTTTTTTTTTTTTTTTTACTTTTATACAAATGCTATTAGCTGAAACTTTTATTAGTATTGATAGTGAGTAAATATTACATATTGTGAGAATATAACTAGCTACATGTACAACTTTAGATTGTCTAATTTAAGTAGTCCGCCTAAAGGTTCTACACTAGCTGCTATATCTGAAATCTATTTGAAAATTACCTATTTAAACTCTCTGGCCCTATGATACTTACTCGTATTTTATCCTTTTTTACCAAGGTTTACCTAACTCTGTGCTACTTCTTCTAGAAGATACCCGAACTGACATTAGTCTACAAACTTTATGATTCGGAGCCTAAACCCTATTACAAGGTGTCTCTTTACCAACTCCTTAACCAATAGGTGCTATGGTACTCAACTATGCTACACTATATCCCAATTTAGCTTGCATAAACTCTTGTTTAATATTTGTACAAACCCAGTTCCTACTGTGACTTTCCACTAAGTTAGTCATCCATGTCTCTAGATATCACACGAAGTAGATTCTCCCAAATCTGTTGCCTGCTTTGTCACTGGATATCATATGAAACAGATCCTTTCAAATCTAGTTAGCTACTAAGCCAAGTTGATGTTGCCATACAACCTCATATAATAGACTTATACATACCTGTTTTGTCGATCTTTCTGTACTCAAGACTTACTCGTATCTATTTCGCTAATTCTTTCATATGCAGATTTTCTTACCTAGATCAAATATTAACTGGTATGATCATCAAAATCCATACTACTTCACCTAACTTAGGATTTCTACCATGCAAGTCTTCTGCTTGTAGATCCTATTAAGATTTATTCATATAACATTATGTCTTGCTAAACGCCCTGTCACACTTCTAATACCCAATTAGTATTAGTGCAATATGATTTACAGAGTTACAATCCCAGAAACGAGCAGAGTTTTATCGTAAGTTAGATACAGATATCTAGGTAATTATTCAATTCTATATACAGTGAGATTTGAACTCTAGACTTCTTGCATAGCTGTCCGACAACCTAACCACTATATTAAGATCATCAGACTCAGTAAACTACTTAAAATAGATAATAACTAAAGTTATATATGTGACTTGTTGTATACTCTTTATGTAATTACAAACAATAAAGATTATCAATATTTAATCCTATATACAATACTAATAAAATTCTTTTAACAATATAAACTACTTTTAACAATAAAAAAAAAATAAAATGATTTTTTTATAATTTTATTTATTGTAGTAATTATTAGTCATTTTTGAGCAAGATTTATAAATAATTAGTATTTTTAACTAATATTCATTCAATACTATGAAACTAATTAACATTCTTAGTGTCTCTTCACAGTCACATGTAGATCAACCAATCAAATGACTTTCTCAGCATCACTATATAATAACCGAAAAAAGTGAAATTCATTTACTTTAGAGTTAGAGTTTTTAGATTAGGTTGGGGTTTAGCAAATTATATAGTAAAATTGCTCGAGGAAAACTTTTAATTAGTGCACGAAAGGTGATTTCTTATGCAAATTTTCGAGAAACAAGCGATTTTTTCGAAACAAACGTTTGTTTTGAATTTTCCTGATCGTGTTACGTTACACTAAATTGTGGCTCATTATTGGTTAAATTTTGCTGATCATCACGTGTCTGTGAAAATTTTGTTGGCGATCCTGGGGCAGGGACGTGTAAAAATATCGATATTCGATAATCATATATAAATCGATATTTTTGGGTGAAATTATAGGCAAATCGATATTTTTTAAAAATTTCATGTCGTGTAACGTTATACTGTATTTGGTGGCCAGAATTATAATAATTCTGGCCAAAATTTAAAAATTTCAGATAACGATAATCGATAACTAATAAGTGATTATCATCATTACGTATAAAAAAGCTCTTTTTTGGATTTTTTTTTTTTCAGAAATCTTAACGAAATATATACATTTCGTAAATATAAACGTAAGAAGAAATTTGATGTCTATAACGTTGAAGTAATTTTTTAGGAAAAAGGCCACCAATCCCAAATATAAAGGTATTATAAAATTTTATAAATAAAGTTTTGATTAAAATTTAGAGATAATAAAACAATCTTTAGTTCATGAAAATTAGCGTAATAAAAGTTCTGATCACGTTATAAAAATCCTGCATTCTGATCGGTCGATCGATGTATATCAATATAAATCGATATTTTTGACCAAATCGATCGATATTTTTGCCAAATCAAATCGATATTCTTACACGTCCCTGTCCTGGGGTAGTTTAAATTGTGAAACCCGTAACGTGACCAGGTCGGGTTCCCCCGTAAATTAATCGTACCCCAGTCCTTTAGGTACGACGATCATATACCGATTAGGGTTACCCGGTCTGAAAAGTCAGATAGGACCGATAGGACCAAAAAGACCGATAAGACTAAAAGGACTAAATGGTCCTAAAGGACTAAGTGGTCAGAATAGGCATAAATGCCATAGTTATCAGAACAGTCTTCTGCATGTATATATTAGATTTTATTATAAATAAAAGCCGTGTTGGCATTTTGAGACGATATCGAATGCCTCCTTTGCTTTAATAAACCTAAGACCCTAATATCTAAACTATAAATTCGCTAAAACCTCTAATCACTGAATCCGTTATGTTAAATAACCCCCCGATATATTTAAACCCTGTCCGGCTGTTGTATCCTACGTACCAGGATCAGCCGTGGTTTATTCGTTTCCAACTATCCGAAGTAGTGTGATAGTTGTGGTTGTTTCGTTGATCCAATTACCGAAGTAGTGTGGTAATTGAGGAATAGAGTTAGTAAAAAATTAATACAGAAGAAACCCAAGACATAACAAAGAAGTACTTACCTACCGACACCCAAACCACTCGCCAAATCTAACACGCCTCAATCGACTTAAGCCGCTTGTAGGTCCAGTAGATTAGTGTTGTTGAGTATCGAGAGACAAGAATTGCCATATCACAATATTCGTAGAGTAAAATAAAAAATTTCATTGAATTTAATTAGGCAGTTGCTAAGATATCTTTAATGTTTTAAAAAATTTTATATCTTGATTTTTTAATTTTTTATTTATTTTTAAGTGAAGACATCTCAACTAAAAAAAAATTTTATTTTAAGATACTGTATTCGGGAACTAGATCGATAAAAATTTTGTATTGCACGCTATCCCAAAATTTTTTTCATGCCCACCTACCCTAGTTGCAATTGCAGGAATTCTACATCCCCTATTCGTGATAAAAGTGAAAAATATCTGAAAATCGATATACAGTAAATCAATATATAGAATTTAAATTATATTAAGATGCTACTAACTCGCTGGTTTGGTTATATGAAGGTAAACTGTCTACGTAATCAATTCAATGATTTTTTTATTCAACTCAGTTTTCACCCAATTATATTAAAAGACCTGAATGTAAGTATAACATTTCTCTTACGTGTAATTGCGAACTTTAATTTTTCACAATTCATGCAGGACATGTTTCAATCACATAATAGCTATGTTACACTTTCCAATTTAGATAATCAATAAATAATAGTTGACAAGTTTTATTAAAATTTTATCATTTCGATAATGAAGATAAATAAATAATACCCTTTTGATTATGATCTGCTGTTTGTAAACATTCATGGTAAAAGTTATTTGTTTCTTTTTGTTTCTTGTGTAATATAATATTTCATTCTACAATGATTATTACATTCTACAATAGATATCGTTGTTTTCGAATACGTAGTGCACCATAGAATCTTATAATCACTATGATTCGTGCGTACTAATTCGAAAATAGCAATAATGCCACATTAATAAACAATAAGATTTATTCATGCGTACTAATTCGAAAATAGCAATAATGCCACATTAATAAACAATAAGATTTTTTTTACTCATTTTAGCGATTTCGGATGGATATATCAAGAAATATCATATGAAATAACCGTAATTATATCCCGGGCCTTACAAGAACTGGGCTAATAGGGGTTGTAAATAATCCCCTTAATTATGAGGTGCTTTTTTTAGTACAGAGAACCCCTAAGTGCATCCCCTTAAAAATATCAGGAAACTTAATAAACAGATTAGTATCGATTACAAACCAATCATCGATTGAAATCGATTGTATTAAATCGATTAATATCAGTAGGGTAAGTATACTCGAATAAAAAAACATAATTGACTGAAACCGATTAAAAGGAATAAGTCGAACTAAAACTTCGATTTTAAACGATTATTTTTGTATCGATTGAAATCGATTAAAAGAAATAAGTCGAATTAAAACATCGGTACTATTCTAATTCGTAATTATTCTTAAACGATCAAAGCCGGCAGGGGTGATTGTATTCGCTTGAAATCTTTAGATTATAATCGATTATAATCGGCCTTCAAAATTTCCTGATGAATTTAGGAGAGGTGTACATTTATGGAAGCGATTTTTCTTATAAGTGCTATGTTTTGGGACCAAATTTAAAGGTGCATTGTAGAGAAGTATAGTTCAGGGAGGGAGAAATACCTACTTATTTTCCGGCCATTCAAAAATATCGTTCTTGATTCAAAATATTTTAATTATTTTAATGTATCACTTGAAACAATAGGCTGCTTGGCCGGAAAATGAATACGTAGGCATTTTTTACCCTGGTATAATTGATAGTAGAATTTAATGAATTATGGAAATATACCATTCTACCATATGGTAAAATTAATTATACCATAGGATCCTTTTGCTGTAATTATGGAGTGCTGTTAGGGTTGTAATAATCTACCTGACAACGTAACTTACATCGTAAGTTACATGTCCTCATGTAGGTTACAAACATAAGATGTTAAAGCAGGCCAGTTTTGAAATTAATTTTGGCCAGCATTAAGATAAAATAGTTCGATACAAAAGTTAGAATAACTTACTGTAAGTTATGCAACTATAAGTGCTGTAATGCCGTTGTTACTATAGTTGGGAGAGCTTAAGTTAACTGGGCTGAGTTTAGTCAGAATAATAAACTATAAGCAATGGGTTGTGATAAGAGAAACTCGAGTATAAAAGAAGAAAAATATAAATAAGCTGAGGTATATGAGATATACACAGAGATGTAGTGATATTTTGAGTAGTAATAAGTTAATGAGCACTAATCAAAGTATTGAGATAGTAGATAGATAAAGAATTTTATAAGAATAAACCTATTGAACAAAAGTATCTTAGAGGTTAAATCAATATTTATATATTTAATATTATTTTAATAGGTCTTTAATAAATTTTTTGAACTTATACTAATAAATCATAAATAATTACATCTTTATACTTTTTTTTTAATAGTTATATTATTTTATTATATATAAGAAAGTTACAAGTAACATCACTCACTTTTAGGATTTTTTGAATTTAATTATACAAATTACTTCAACAATTCCTATATATTTCAATAGAAAAACTTTTTTATTGAACAATTAACATATAAATTCATTAAAAATATCTACAATATTTTTACAATTGCCATATGGTTCTTACAATTTAGAGCACAACTTTGGAAACAATTCTCAAAACAAGTTAACTAGAATATAACTTAGACTGTAATTAATAATAATCTTTTACATTCATCTAACTATACTAATTACAAACTGAGTAGAACTAAAACTTTACGAGTTAAAATCTTTTAAACAACCTCTCTACTATATCTCAATTATATACTTATTTTCCAAACATTATCAAAACAAAATAATATATCTTTTGTAACCAAACTGATGATAATATATATTGGATATTTTGTTCAAATCTACAACTAATCTTTAATATAATTAAATTAAATATACAATCCAACTTCACACTAAATAATCTTGATATTTTATCATCACAACTTATATACCTTCAAAACTCTCTTATCAATTATCACTCCTTACAATTATCACAGCCCTTTTCTACCAATATTTCATTTCATTAATCTATTACAGGTCTTATACTAAATGAATTAATTCAACTACTATATCTTTATACAGAATCTCACAAGTCAGCTCAACAATTTATAACCTCACTATTTATTAAAATATCTGAATTAGTACATGAGCAATTATAGAAACCCTACTATACTAAACTCTCTGAATAGAAATAAACAAATAACATTAAACTTTACAAACAAAATCTTCAAACCAATACTACACAATTAAGTCTACCTCTAACTTACTATAGCTTTAGCTCAAATAAAGTTAGTTGTATATGTAGATATCCTAAAAAACAATACAAAAATTTTCTCTGTTCTTCAGAAGGACTAGTATACTATAAACTTTATATTTGGTTTGTCAAATAGATTAAATATAGTATTTCAACAAATAATATAATTAATATTTAAATCTAGATAAGTCATAACTATTCTAGTAGATTTCATAGGTCGAATGAAGCTATATCGGGAATAGCATACCCAAATAAAAATTAGAAACAAATCAGGTTTCGGATTGTCACCAATTTTTTATTTTAAAATCAGCTAATAATCAAAAAACCAATAGGAATACCGATATACCAATATGCATATAGATTTAAACTAAATTTAAACTGGTAATCCTCATACATATCTGATTAAATCAGTAATAAATAAAATGTATCAATAGAACTATCAGTAATTCTATTGAAGTAATTATTTAATTCAAAACGTATCTGAATTTATTCCTAATTCAGCTGATAAACCTTATTAATATCATAATTCATCAGTTATAAATATAAAGTTCCTATAAAATTATCAATAATACAATTAGAAGTAAAGAGAAAATTCGAAATATATATGGAATTTTACCAACTACAATCGATAAACCTTAATAATGTTAGAGCTTATCAATTAGAAATAAAATGTCCCAATAGAACTATCAGTAAATCTTTTGATTATCTGATATGTTTATAGATTTAATCTAAATACAAATGATAATGTCAGAACTTATCGTTTAGAAATAAAAAATTCTGATAGAATTATTGGCAAATCTAATTAAAATACGGATTTATTAATATGCATATAGATTTAAACTAATTACAAACTGATTATTCTTATTACAATTACAAATAAACCAAAAGAATATACAAATTATCGGAAATTCAATAAATTATTAAATATGAAACTTTCTATTTAAAGAAATAACAGACATATATTTTCACGAGTTTTTTTTTACCAACTTTAATAGTACCAGAAATAAACCGACCTAAAATATTATGTATAGGAATAATACAATCTCTACTCAAGTTATGGAAATCACGATTCTATAATTCAATATTACAGATATTATTAATTTGACAATGGAATCTTATGTTTGGGTTATCGACTAATTTGTACTATCAGACAAAGGCCAATACATGTTCTACTGGACCTTCTGGTAGACATATTATGTGCTTGAAATAATATTGGATGAGGCCTGGAAATGTTTCAGTAGTATTGTCATTCAAAATAAATTTAGCGAGAATTTTAGCTGACTTAATATGTCTCTTAGAGAAAGTTGTCCCAAATATTTTATCTCCAATTTTTATTCTTGTGTAAATGTCAACACTTAGCAAAACTAGTATGGAGCTTGAATTACTTGAATGAATATCAGCTAATGAAATGAAGTTATAACAATATGCATTATTATAATACTCTGTTAACAATGCCGATATTTCAATCAGAAGGATCTGCTTTATTTTAAAAGAGCCTAATAATTCATCCAGAAAAGGTTCGAAGCCTGTACTCGACTTATCTTCAACATTTATGGACATTGAAAGGAACTCCCAGGAGGCGTTTCTATCATAAACAGAAAGACTACCAGTCATTAGTTTTTTCTCAATGAACTGTAGATATGTTTTTAAGTGACCTTCCGCATGTGATGACAACTAATCCACTAATGAATAGGATTGAATAGTTTTTAGTAGCTCTTGTTCTATCCTTCTATTACTGCTATTTAAAGACCCTATTGAAAAAATGATAGAGAAATCGGCATTTTAATATATCTATTAAATATATATATGAGTTCATACACAGCAAAACTATGCTTAGAGTATATATTTTATATATACTCTAAGCATGGTTTTGCTGTAAATGAACCCATATGATTAATGATAGTTTTATAAATCTTAAATATTATCTAATAAACTATTCATCCTTTCGTAACTAAAGCATCAAAAAGAATATAATGGCCTATAGTCCAAAATACATTCACAAATATGTAAACATAAGTGTAAATTGGGCATTATTTTTTCTGGTCCATATTTATTCTCGATTAGTTTTACCATTTTAAGAAGACACCAGTGTGCTTCTTCTAAATTGACCTTAGAAACAATCCGACAAACCAAAATTGAACAAGTACGAACAAAATAGGTTACGATTTGTCTTTCAGGTTCGCACAACAAATCCTATGTAATCGATATGGCATATACCAGAATAAATGTTTTCCACTAATCAGCTGTAAACCTTGAAAATCTATCTCCCGTTACGATTTTAATATAATTCTGCTGATATCTGCTGGAACTTGTAATTTTTTAGTATGATCTTCCATTAGTGGAAGATCGTGTGACTTTATATGACTTTCTTCAATTCAAAATTTAAAGATCCATTTTGCAATGCCTAAAAATAAGCAATGCATTAGATCTACAATAACGAATTAGACAGAATTAAAATATGAGAGGTGATATATTTCTGACTAATGAAAAAGGTTTCTGATGTATGCCTTCGTCTTGCGTCTTCTGTGTTATAACTTTTCCACGCGATGGCATCTTGATGAACTTCTTCGATATTTCTTTTAACAAACTATTCATTAATATCAGAAAACCCGCCAAAATTCAGTTGATTCCTTTCATCAAAATTGGCCTACTTTAAACAACTATAGCAAACAACTCTAGCTGAAATATGCCCACATAGTTTTCTTACGGCTAGTATATCGCAAGAACAGCAAATTATAGCAGCCCTAATCAATTTGCTGATAGAGCATTCAGAAGTGCTTGTTAATTCAATTCCTAAATTATATGTTAATAAAAATAATGATATAAATATAATGATAATAAATTAGATATTAAAAATATTAATGATAATAATAACAATAATAAATTATAATAAAATAATATAACAATAATAATAACGATAATAAATATGATAATAAATTTTTACTTATCATTCCACAAATCAACTAATTGATCTATTAATAGAGCCAAATAATGATTTAGTTGGTGTTATTTGGGTTCGTTGAGTTCCAGTATTAATGCTAATGTTAAAATGTTTGATAGCTTAAATCGTTCATCGCATGGAAGGTTGCAAATTACGACGTAGATTGCTCCAACACTGTACTGAGAGTTATCGAATGGTTGGAACCAATCTAGATTTATCATTAGCCCCAAATTACTATCTGATAACTCTTCCTAGAAAAATAGTAAATCTTCATTTAGATCCTAAAAAGTCTTCCAGATTCTTCCGTCATATATATCAGTAAGACTTTCAGGATTATTAGGCTTTTTAACCTACTTGCAACATAATTCTTCAAACCCCTTCTGGTTGAACAGAGACTTTAATTGGTACTCCAAAGAAACTGTCGGAAAAATCAATGATAGTCTAAATATAACCTCTTTTGATATAGATATTTTTTTTGCAATTGGATAATTGCAAGGATGTCTTTGATTAGCTATTGGGTGGTTCAGAAAGTTTTAGTAGATACAATTGGTTATTTTAGAAGTCTTATTTGGTTTGGTAGACATATCAGCTATGTTATATAATTTGCAACATTGTTCACATGTTGCAAATTTTATCATGTGAGGACAAACACCAAGAGCCTTGTGTGCCAAATTTAATGACGAAGGGAAAGAGAAATATGTATTTTCATCTTGAAGAACCAGAAGATACTGAAAGAATTTTACCAAAGAATTGGTAGCTGTTTCAGGTAGCCTATATCTTTCCTGATACTTAAGAATCTATAGCAGAATCTACATAAAACCTTTATTAATGTCTATTGGTTCGTCGGATTCTATTACTTCAGCCAAAAATTCCAAAGTGTTGAAATCAATTTCTTGGTCAATAAGTTCTTCGTCTTCAACGTCAATTAATTTATCTTCTTCATCAAAAAATAAATTCTCAACGTTAACAGGAATTTTGATCCTCCTTCACCCATTTCCGATCAGTTTCTTTTCTTTTTTGAATTGTTCTTTAGTAATAAAACTGTATTCAACATCGCTATTAGAAATTACAGAATCATTATTCAAGAGGTCGATTTGCATTGATTCTTCAATGCTTGGTTCCGGGTCAATTTGCATTGATTCTTCAATGCTTAGTTCCAGAAGGTCGATATTGGAAAAGTCCAATTCAGGAAGGTCCAATTCAGAAAAGTCCAACTCGGAAAGGGCCATTGAACCAGTTGGCTTACTTGAAGATTTACCAATATTTCTTGTTACTACATTCTTTTTTAATATATGGGCTTTTCTTGTTCGAGGATCAACAGGATTACCTTTACAAAGATTGCAAAGGCAAGGTACATGGCGACAGGTTAAGCCTTTAGGTTGATTAGGTTTATTAATAGTTTTTTTAACGATTGATTTTTTTTGATTTGTAACCCATTGTAAAAGAGACAAGTGAGAGAATATATGAGTGAGAGAATATATGATCACGAGAATATGATAATAACAAAAAAAAAATGAAAAGAAAGTAAGCGTTATTTGTATAAAATTTGAAATTTCAACTAACTTATTGGAATGTCGATATGCCAAAAGATTTTCTATACTTATTATCAGGTATATTGTTATACATTTTTTTAACAATTTTATTTTTTTGTTTTGACGATTAGACTTTTTGTTTTGACAGTCTTATTG
>CAJVPM010001952.1:0-10830 GCA_910592325.1 Scutellospora calospora | reverse complement strand
GGTTGCCCTTTAGCCTAGACCAGGAACAAAAATATTATGTTATAGCAATATAAGCATATCTCATATAATTTCTAACCGAACTCCATCTTTTGATTAATCTGTCCTGTACTTTAGCCGTATTTTCCAGAGACCGGACGCACGTGGTTACTTACGTGTAGCACAACAAAGATCTAAATAGACCAATTTGTCACGTGGTTGCTTTCTCCGAGATAATCCAAAAATGGTAAGGATAAACAAAGATCGTCATTTACAGGGGGAAACCCAATTCCCCATTTTTCAAAAAAGAAAAATGGGAAAAAAGGAAAAAAGGAAAAGCCGTAGAACTTTGGTATAGAAAGTTTATCCAGGTAGAACCAAAAATCATAAGCCAGAAGAGAGAGTGTATTACTACTTGACCCAGTCCAAGTAGTTTAGTGAGTTTATCCGTAATATCTCTACAAGTTATCCAATAGGCCAAGAAAAAACTAAGACCCGCTAAGGTCAGCAGCAAAGCTCCAGTAGGCCACTTACAAAACTAGCGGTAATAGTTCAAAGACTATACTCTGCCTAGCTCAGGACGTTATTCCTCGCGCTGTTCAATATTTTTTCCTTGCTGGGTAGTTGAGATTATTTCTTGTAGTTTTTTCTGTTTACTCCATTTCGGTTCCAGTGATCGTCGGAAAGAGTTGGTTGTTAATAATTTGAACTCAGCCAATTCCCATAGAGTATTGGTCTGTGTATATATTTTGTACTGAACTATCAGTATAAAATATGAACTCTTGTTGGTCAAAATTTTTTAGAGCTATGTTATATAGGGATTTAGAGGTTTCATTCAGTTTAAATATTTCAGTTATATAGTTATTTTTCAAGTTGATACTTGGAAGAAGTAGAATGGTTAATAGATATCTAATTGCTAAATTATAAATTAGTTCTGTTATATTAGTATTAAGCTTTAGTTTGTTAGAAGAGTTATTTATAAGAGGCCTAGCTCAGACTTTAGTACTATGTATAGCTAATATATTAATAGTATATAGGTTTGTAATATGGTTAGAGTTTAGGCTACAACTCAGACAAGGAGTGTAGTTAATTTGTAGGTTAGAATAGTAGGCTATATAGCTAGAATTGTAGTCAATGCTCTAGTGAGCTATTGATATAGAATTGTTGTTAGAAAAGAATTTACAAGCTTTTTCTAAGATAATTTAATCATTTGTAGTTAATAGAATCTATAGTTTTCTGGCTTTAAAATAACCTGTACTTAATGAAAAAGGATTAGAAAAATTTAAAGCTATTGATTCTATAATTTCTTTAGTATATGAGTTTGTTGTGATTATTTCTTCTAAGAAGGAAAACTATAAGGGCTGTTTTTCTTTAGGCAGATGAAGGACTCGAGAAGAGATATGTTGCTACTTAAAAAGAGTATTATTTTCAGAGGTTATAAGTTGATCTAAGTAGATAAGTTTCTTCTTGTGAAGTTGTTTAAATATTGGGTATAGTATGTATTGTGTTAGTAAGTTTTTTGGCTATTAATAATTATAATTAGCAGTGACAACTAAATTTAATGGATTGAGAAGTTTGATAATTTTACAAATAGTTGTATATTTGTTAGGCCCATCAATCAATGGGTTTGGGTGTTGGAGGAGGTTTGTAGTAGACCATAAGTTGTTTTGGAGTTGTTGAACTCATATTTGAGTAGATAATTCTAATAAATCAAAATTATTAAATCATGAAAGAAAGTAAGTAATATAGTGCTGTAGTTGGATATCCCAAATATTTTTAATGCCATAAATATTATGATTAAGCATAGTGCTATTTGGGAGTGTTTTAGAATGACTTGCTTTATATTTAGCAACTGTAAGATATTTTGATAAGATTTTTTGGCATATTGTCAAAAGAATAACAATATTTTGTATTCGATATTCCAGAGTTGGGATGATAACTTTGTTAATAATATAGCTAGCTTGCTTGTTTGTGATATTTTTTGTATTTATAATATTAGCAAAGGAGAAGGCCTCTTTTGATATTAGATTGATTTGAGCTTTTTAGTTATTGTTTAGTGTAGATAAACAATTATTATATGTAATCATGTTTGGATAAAGTTGGTGTAAATAAAAAAGTATTAGAAGTTTATTTAGTAAGTTTTTAATATAAAAAGATTTTTGATAACTAAGTTAAAAGGTAGTAAAGTTAGATGATCTTTTTTGATTATTGTTGAGAAAAAGCTATATTGTATTCCAATTGATATATTAGAAGATAGAAGAAATATTTTGTATTTATCTTTAGAAGAACTATAAGGCTATAATATAAGAGTTGTATATATTTTTGATTAGCTTTTGTGCAGGTTGCTCTACTAGAAAGCTTTCAAACTATAATATATAATAAGGATTGTATATATTAGTATGGTTAAATTCAAGAAAAGATAAGAGTTGATGGTGTTTAGCTAGATAATCTGCATTGTCATTATATATATTATTACTATGTACTTGTACTTTATAGAAGTTAATAGTGAGATTAAATAATTTGATATAATTAAGTAGAGTTACTCAAATAGGCTAATATTTTAAAGAAAGGATTTTAGATGAGATAAATAGTTTTTTAAGAAGTTTGTTATATTTAAGGATAATAGATAAAGAGTCAGTATAAATTTGAATTTGGCTATTATGGGGACAAGTACTAATAGCTGATAGAATTGAAACTAGTTCAGCTTTGTAAGAAGATGACCAAAGTTGAATTTGTGCAGAAAATTTGTATAAAATCTGGTCATCATTGACTTGAACCTACTCAATACCCATAGAGTATTAGTTAGTACAAATATCAATAACAGATCTATCTGTATAAAAAACAAGTTGTTATTAATTATAATTTTTTTGGTAAATAGATTCAAGTTGTTAGATAATTTTACTAGAATTAAAAATCATAAAAATTGAAGAAAAGGTTATTTGTAAAGTTAGAAGTAGAAGAATAGTAGAAGAGTTACAAAGTGCAATTAAGTATAAAAGGTTTAGATAATTTGTATTGAGTTTAAGTTTGTTGAGAAGTTCTTGGTATGTTTTCTGACCAAGAAATTTTGTTAAAAGGGTAGCTGAAACTTCAAAAGTATATAAGCTAGTTACTTTTTTTGAGTTTAGACTACAACTTTAACAAGAGAAGCATGTTAGGTTTGAGTATGGATATAAGTTAGAGAAGTCAGAGTTTGGTTATAATATCTAATGTGTAATAGATACAGTATTCTTTTTAAGAAATAAGCATTAGGCTTTGCCAATAATAACTGTTGTTAATGATAACAAGTAGGTTATTAGCTAAGGTTTAGCTCTTGTGCTAAAATAGCTAGTTGTATAAGCTAAGAAGTTATTAGTTAGTAGTCAAAATTAGTTAGAGATAGCTCTAGTAGAAATATGTTTCAGAATTATTGTTTCTAAAGTTGTAAACTATTTAGATTTACAACTTTTAGATAAATAGTTTAGTCTAGGAGAAATGTGAGTCCAGTCTAAAAGTGTATAATTGTTAGCAGATATTAATTGTTCAAGAAATAATATTTGCTTTGTTCATAGTTGATATTTAAAAGAATTATAAAGATTATCATGTTGAAGACTTTTTTTAAGAGATATATATAGATCTAAGATAGTAATAGATTAAGAGTTGTTAGTATTTGTTAGAATGGAGATGTTTAGATAATTAAAAAGAAGAATGATTTTAAAATTTGTTGAATGTTTATTTGGGCTATCAATTTGTGGTTGTAGATATTAGAAGATATTTTTAATAGACTACAAATTATTTTGGAGTTGTTGCAGTCTAATCTGAGTAGAGATACCTAAGAGTCTAGTATCACTTAGTCTAATTAGAAAATTAGAAATATAGTATTGGAGTTGAATATTCTAAATATTTTTGATACTATAAATGTTATAGTTGAGTAGAATACTATTTGGTATTGTTGTAACAAGATTAGATTTGTGTTTGGCAACTGAGAGGTATGAGCTAAGAATTTTGTTACCTGTTGTTTGAAAAAGGATAATATTATGAATACGGTATTTGATAATAGGTATAATAACTGTATTAATTATATAACTTACTTGTTTGTCAGTTATATATTTGGTTTTAAGAGTGTTAGTTAGATAAAATATTTTATTAGTAATAAGTTTGGTTTGCTGAGTTTGTTTGCTATCTAAAGTAAACTAGCAGCTGAGAAATTTAAATGGTATATTAGGTTGTTGTAGTTGTATAGATGAGTTAATAAAGTTTAACTCAAATTGTTTTTTGGTATTAGTAATAAGAACTAATTTGTGAAGGTTGATTTGAATATTGGCCATCTGATAGAATGATATTGCAATTTGTATTATTGATTCTAAGTTTGATTTAGAGTTTGTAATCTAGAGTGTATCATCTATATAAGCTAGTACAGAAGATAATACTTTGAGGTTTTTATATTTGTGTGTGAGAATAAAATCTTTACAAGTTGCAGACATAGTGTAACCTTAGTAGAAGCTTAAAATTTTGTTAATTAGAGAATTATAATAAATACACTATAGTAGGAGAGTTATTGTTTCTTCTTAGTTGATATCATTATTAATATTATAAGGTTTTGTAAGACCTAGATTTGTAATAACTCTGTTTGTGTAGTTTGTTAGTAGATTAGTTATAATATTGTATAGTTGAGAAAAAATTTAAATATATTCAAGAGCTAGTTTAAGAAGATTAAGATTAACTAAGTTATAAGCTTTGCTCATATCTTGAAACAAAAGCTATAGCTCTTTTTTGTTATAGTAAGAATCCTCAATAATATTGTTAAGAATATGTATTAGGGTATTTGTACTGTTTCTTTTTTTTTTTATTTTTTATTTTTTTTTTACTTTATACAAATGCTATTAGCTGAAACTTTTATTGATATTGATAGTAAGTAAATGTTACATATTGTGAGAGTACAACTAGCTACACATACAACTTTAAATTGTCTAATTTAAGTAGTCCACCTGAAGGTTTTAAACTAGCTGCTATACCTGAAATCTATTTGAAGATTACCTATTTAAACTCTCTGGCCCTATGACACTTACTCGTATTCTATCCTTTTTTACTAAGGTTCACCTAATTCTGTACTACTTCTCTAGGAAGATATCCGAGCTGACATTAGTCCACAAACTTTATGGTTCAGAGCCTAGACCCTATCTTAAGGTGTCTCTTCTCCAACTCTCTAACTGATGGGTGCTATGGTACCCAACTATGCTATGCTATATCCCAATCTAGCTTGCATATACCTTTGTTTGATGTTTGTACAAATCTGGTTCCTACCATGGTCTTCTACCAAATTAGTCATCTGTGCCTCCAGATATTACACAAAGTAGATCCTTCCAAATCTGTTGCTTAGTGTTGCCTGCTTTGCTACCAGATATCACACAAGAAAGATTTTCTCAAATCCAGTTAGCTGCCAAGCCAGGTTGGTGTTGCTATATAACCTCGTATAATGGATTTACTCGTACCTGTTTTGTCGATCCTTCTGTACTCAGAACTTACTCATATCTATTTCACCAATCTTTCTGTACATAGATTTCTTTTTTCAGATTAGACGTTAACTGGTATGACCGTTGAAATCCGTACTACTTTATCTAACTTGGGATTTCTACTATGCAGGTCCTCTGTTTATAGATCATATTAAGATTTATTTGTGTAACATTATACTTCGCTGAACACCCTGTCATACTTCCAATACCCAATTGGTATTGGTGCAATATGATTTACAGGGTTACAACTCCAGAAATAAGCAGAGTTTACCGTAAATTGAATACAGATGTCTAGATAATTATTCAATTCTGTATACAGTGAGATTTGAACCCTAGACCTCTTACATAGCAGTCCAGCAATCTAACTACTACACTAAGATCGCCAGATCTTTGTGTACTGTTTCTTGATAAGGCTATATAATTATGTGGGTTAAGAATTTTGTAAGAAGTAAAGACTAAGCTAAGTCAAGTAGTTAGTTTGTATAAAGTTTTTTAATATATTCAATAAGACTAATTAGACATATATTATTAAGATTACTATCAAAAGTAGGTTTTTTTGGAATAGAAAAAATACAACTATCTTTTTATTGTTTAGAAATTGTTTGTGTTATTAGACAACAGTTAAGTAGAGCTATAATAGCTTGAATTGTATTTAGATCTAAGTATCTAATCATTTTATAGCTAATTCTAGAGGGTCTACAAGCCTTGTTATTAGACAAATTATTTAGAGTTTCTGTAACTTTTTCAGTAGTAATTTCTAATAATATAGGATTATACTATTCATATTTAATATCTAGAGAAGGTTTATATTCTTTATTTTAGTCAGAGTTAAAGATTGTTTAATTAAGACTTTGATAAGTAGTCTATTTGTAAAAGTGTTGTTGAATAGCTAACTTAATTGCAGAAGGTTCAGTTGTAATTTAATTCTGTGTTTTGATATTAAAGTATACAGGTTCATTGTATCTATTTAGAATGCTATTAATTATTTTAGTAGGCTTGGTTTGGAGAAGATCACATCTTCTATTTGCAGCTTGGTTGATGTGTTCTCTTATTTGATGAATATTTCCCAGGTTTTGAGCATTATAAAGAGATTTCCAGTAGTTTTTAGAAAATTAAATCCAGTTTAGTATTAGGTTAATATCAGGTGGGAGTAGGAAGATATTAAAGGAATATCAAAAATTAATATCATTAATTATAGTTGAGAGATCAGGATATGGAATATTAAGGTTGTTTAGATATTTTTTAGCCTTTCTAATTGCTTTTTCTAGAGTTTTAAGGTCTAGGTGTAGCTCCATTGCCTTAGAAAAAAAGGTATAGTAAAAGTTTTTAGTTGTAAACTTTTTGTTAGAGATCTTAGAAAGAGCTGCTTGAATTATACTAGTCTAAATTTTATACCAAGTAGTTTTTAGAGATTCTGTTATTTGTATTAGAAGTAGAGTATTATTGATTAGTAAGTTAAAATTTGTTTGGTTAGCAAATTCTTGTCATAATTCTGTAGTCATTCCTTTGTAGTTAAAAATTCTTTATTTAGTATTGGTTTTGTTTCTGGTTTTCTCAGAAAAAGCAAAAGAAAAAGACTATTTAGAGACCAGAATTTTGTAATTACTATTGGTTATAGTAAGAGAATCTTCATAATAAAATTCAGTTAGGAATTGTATAGTTGAATGATATACCTAGATATAATCAATTTTACTACAATATCTACTGCTTTGCTAGATATTTTGTTAATTAGCTATATGGTCAGCTAGATCATACATATTGATACTATATAGATAGAATAGTAAATGTATTTTAGAAGAGGTACTAGATATATAATTAGTAGATGTATTAAAATCTCCTAGAACAATAGGAAGAAGATTTAAGCTAAGAGCTTGCTGAGTTCATGTTATAGCTTTTTCTTGAGCTGAGTTCTTATAAGATTTGTTTGAGGTAGATAAATAAACTGAAATAATTCTAAATTTAAAGTCATATTTAGAAAAGAGATCAATAGCAACAGCTCCTTCATGATATATTAGCATATTATGAATATATAGTTTCAGGTTAATATTAATAATGAGTACAGTTTCTTTAGCAAAATTTTCAAGACTTGCCCAAAAGTAGAAGAAGTTTTTAGTATTTAAAAATTTTTAGAATTATAAAGTTTTCAGTTTAGTCTCAGTAATGCTAGCAATATTGAAGTTTTCTTTTATACAATATTCTTCTTAGAGTTATCTTTTAGTTAGAATATTAAAGCCTTGAATATTATAGATTACTATATTAAGTTTAAGATTAGAATTAGTAGTTGAGTAAGTTTGTGATTTTAATATATATAAGAGTATGGTAGTTAAAGAATCAAGTTGCTTCTATTTGACCTTCATATCAAGAACTAGGTTTTTTCATTTCATATTTTTCTGAAGAAATTTAGCTAGATGAAGAATAAAGTGTTATCTGATTTGGTATTTAAGGTAAGTAGGAGTTTTTTGTTTGTCAATAGCTTTATTAAATTAGCAGGAGTAAGCAGGAAAGATTTTCTCAAACTACTTGTTGAGATTATCTACTGAGTTTTTTAAGGATAGAATATTAAAATTATTAAGAAAAAGTGTTTTAAGAAGGTTGAATAATACTTTAATATTAAATCTCAGATCTGATAAAATAGTAAAGTATTCTTTTTTTTGGTCAATGCATTTAATTATTGAATCAATTTTAAACCTTTTTGGTCTAAGTTTAAAGTCCTCACTAAATTTTGTATAATTAATAAATTGAAAATTATTAGTTAAATAGAGGTAGAGTCTTGCTATATTGAATTTTGTGTATGTGAAATAGTAATAGAAGATGCAAAAATCTCTCCATAGTTCATTTTAGTAAAAAGGATATTAGTGAATTTTACTAGTAAATCTTTTAAAGTTGATTCAATGAGGTCAAAGTAGATTGTTGCATTTGAGTTAATATCTGGGTTTGCTTATTAAATAAGTTCTGTTAAGAACTCAGATCTTTGACTAGCTATTGTATGGATAAAGTATTTAAAAGATATTTGTTCTAAAGTGAAGTTAGAGAAATTTTCTTTTAAAAAGTTTAAGAGTTGAAAAGATAGTTTGGTTTGAAGTTTAGTATTAGGTTTCATTTCTTCTGTGATTAGAAAGTTAGGAAGCTAGTCAAAAACTAGGTTTGGTTTGGGTTTAATAGTTTTAATATAAGATTTTAGTAGATCTTTTGTTAGAGCATTTGCATTGCATAAAGTATTGTTTTGTATTAGTTGAGTTGGTGTATTGTTAGTATCATTTTTTTTGGAGTTTGTGTTTTAGGTGAATTAAGTTCTATGCTATTTGGGTTTGGTAATAGAGTTTGTTCTCAGTTTGATTATCTTTTTCAGAAATAGAAAATTCAATTTTTATATTTGACAAGATTTTTTTTATAGCAGTAGTAGTAATAGGTAGTTGAGAAGGGTTAGTTTTAGTTGTTGGTTTTAAAGGAGTTAGTAATAGAGAAAGAAGGTTTTGAAGTTGTTATTGTTTTTGAAAGGTAGAAGTTAAGTTTTTCCTAGTAGAAGAAAGATCATAAGTTGCTGAGGAAGTTGAGCTAAAGTTAGTAGAGGAAGAAGAGTTAGTAGTATTATTTGGAAGATAGGCATAATAATATGCTTCATTTTTATGAAAAATAGTATTATTAGCTAGTTTGTAGTTGTTGTTAGTAAGTTTGCATCTAATAAAAAGCCAGTATTTTGAGCAAGTATGTTAGCAAGAAGTTGGTGTAGAAAATAATGGAATGCTTTCAGTAATTCCTTCCAAATCCTGAAGAAAAACTTTGGTTTTTTTGTTATTATGATTTGCAGAAAAAGTAATAAAGCTAGAGATAGTAGTATTATATTCAGTATTGTTTGTGGAGATAAAGCTAGTATAGTAATTACCATAGAGATATTTAGTAATAGCTGAAGTTTTAGGTGTAAAGAGAAAATGTATAGTTTTGGTGTTGCTTCAAAGAGTTTTAGTAAAACAAGTAACTTGTTTACTTTTAGATAAGATTGGTATGTTATTTTTTAGATTTTCTTCATAGAAGGATACTTCAAAAGTATTAGGACACTTTCTGTAGAAATAGTCTAAGTCAAGAGTATCTGTAATTTCACTAGTTAATGTAGGCATATTGATCATATCAAATTATAGATATATGTTTAGATGTAATGAGGTCAGGGAGAGCTTCTCGAAAAAGTATATTTTGTATTGTATAACAATAGGTGGCTTGTATAACTTGTGTAACTTAGATCTATATTGCTAGTATGGCTTGTAGCTAGTATAGCACAAGTCAGGTGTTGCTTAAGTAGTACAGAATACAAATGTGTAGTACTAAGTTAAAAATAGATTAAGTTGTACTATATACAGTACAAATTAAGAATGAAACAAATATGTAATTAATTAATTTTGTGTTAAATTAATTACAACTTAGAAAGAAAATAGTGAAATTGGTGTAATTATTAGGTTGACCAGTGATTTTTTGCTAGATTGTAATGTGGTCCAATTCCAGATTTGAGGGAAAAAGGAGAAAAAAGAGAAAAGAAAATAATTTTTAAAAAAAAGCTTTAAGGTAGTTTTTTGAAGCTAGTTTGCTGAGTTCTAGTCCGTTTTGGAAGAAATTTTTACTAAAGTTAAACTAGTAGTGTGCTGGATACAACTTTATTAGTGGACAAGAGCTATTAGCTTAGTAAATTGTTGTGAAATTTCTAGAGAAACTATCTAATAGTTATAGTAAAGTAACTTTATATATAAAGGTTCGAAGAGTATAGAACTAGACTATCCTAGAGCAAAATTTTGTGTAAAACAATTTTGATTAGTAGCCTAAAGGTTGTTTACTTAATAAAATATTTAGTTATAACAAAATGTTTTTGGGAAGTTTTGGTGCAAGTGATCTACAGTAAAAGTTAATTTTTTACAATATTGAATTTTTGTTAAGGCTATCAATTTGAGATTGTTAATATTGTAAAATATTAGTTGTAGACTACAAATTGTTTTGGAGATATTGTAATCTAATCTGAGTAATGATGCCTAAGAACTCTATATTACTAAATCTAATTAAAAAATTTGAGATATGGTATTGAAGTTGAATATTTCAAATATTTTTAATTCTATAGATATTATGATTAAATAAGATGCTATTAGAAGTTGTTGAAGCTAAGTTGGCTTTATACTTGGCAACAGTAAAGTATGAGCTAAAAATTTTGTTATATGTTGTTTGATTAAGTACAATATTGTATATAGAATTAATTTATTTGTACTCTTAAGGTACATATACCTAGTCATATAGTAAAAACTTTAAGTTTCTTTACTGAAACTTTAGTTTTTTGTAAAATATGTTTATCATATTATTATCATATGATTATCATATATTTATAATA
>CAJVPM010001951.1:0-10832 GCA_910592325.1 Scutellospora calospora | reverse complement strand
GCAAACAAACTAAACAAACCAAACTTATTACTGATGAAATATTTAATCTTACTAATATACTCAAAACTAAGCATATAACTGATAAGCAAGTTGGTTATGTTATTAACTCTGTTATTATACCTATTTTTGAATATTATATACATAACATTGTTCTTTCTCAAACAATATGCAACAAAATTCTTAGTTTATATCTTACTATCACTAAACATAAATCAAACTTAGCTTCAACAACTCCTAATAGTACCTTACTCAACTACAATATTTATAGTATCAAAAACATTTGATATATTCAACTTCAATATCATATCTCCAACTTCTTAAATAGAATTAGTGATACTGAGCTCTTAGGTATCTCTACTCAGATTAGACTACAACATCTTCAAAGCAATTTGTGGTTAACAACCAATATTCTGCAATATCCGCAACCACAAATTGATAGTCTTAACAAAAACTTAACAAACTTTAAAATTATATTACTTTTTAAACATCTAAATATTAAGGTCTAGTGATCTTAGTATAGTAGTTAGATTGCTAAACTGCCATGCAAAAGGTCTAGGGTTTAAATTCTACTGTCAACAGAATTGAATAATTACCTAGATATCTGTATCTAACTTACGATAAACTCTGCTTGTTTCTGGAGTTGTAACTCTGTAAATCACATTGTACTAATGCCAATTGGAGTATTAGAAGTGTGACAGGGCATTTGGGAGAGTGTAACGTTATATAAATAAATCTTAATAGAATCTACAGGCAGAGAACCTGCATAGTAGAAATCTCGAGTTAGATGAAGTAGTACGGATTTCAATAGTCATACCAGTTAACATCTGATTTGGAAAAAGAAATCTGCATACAAAAGATTGGTGAAATAGATATGAATAAGTTCTGAGTACAGAAGGATCGACAAAATAGGTATAAGTAAGTCTGTTATATGAGATCATATAGCAACACCAACTCGGCTTGGCAGCTAACTGGTTTTAGGAGGATCTGTCTCATATGATATTTAGCAGCAAAGCAGGCAATACCAAGCAACAAATTTGGGTGAATCTACTTCATGTGATATCTGGAGACACAGATGACTAACTTAGTGAAAGGCTACAGTAAGAACTGGGTATATATGAACCTCAAACAAGAGTATATGCAAGCTAGATTAGGATATAGCATAGTATAGTTGGGTATCATAGCATTTATAAATTAGAAAGTACGAGAAGAGGTATCTGAAATGGGTCTAGACTTTGAATCTTAAAGTTTGTGGATACATGTCAGCTTAGATGTCTTCCTGGAGAAGTAGTATAGGGTTAGGCGAACTTGATAAAACAAAAATAGAATACAAGTAAGTATTATAGGACCAGAGGGTTTAAATAGGTAATCTTCAAATAGATTTTAGGTATAGCAGCTAGTGTAGAATCTTCGGGTGGACTACTTAAATTAGACAATCTAAAGTTATACATGTAGCTAGTTGTACTCTCACAATATGTAATCATTTACTCACTATTAATACCAATAAAAGTTTAGCTGATACTATGTTGTATTAAAAAAAAAAAAAAAAAAAAAATATCTAAATATTTCTATTTTAACAAATATTAATAACAGACAACCTATTACTATTTTAGATCTATACATATCTCTCGAAAAAATTCTCTAATATAATAATCTTTATAACTCTTTTAAATATCAACTACGAACTAAACAGATCCTTTTCCTTGAACAATTAACCTCTGCTGACAATCATACTCTTTTAAATTGGATTCATATTTCTTCAAGACTAAATAACTTACTCAAAGACTACAAACCTAAATAGTTTACAGCTCTTAAAACAGTTATTTTAGAAAATTCTATTACTCGAACTATCTCAAACTAATTCTTACTACTATTAAATAACTCATTATTATATACTACTGGGCATTTTTGTACAAAAGCTAAACCTTGGTTAATAACCTATCTACTATCTTCAAATACTATTATTATTGGTAAAGCATAACACTCATTTCTAAAAAAAAAATACTATATCAATAACTCATTGGATATTACAACCAAATTCTAATTCAGTCAACCTTTATTCTTACTCAAATCTAATATGTATACTATATTAAGGCTGTAGCCTAAATTCAAAAAAGTTACTAACTCATGTATCTTAGAAATTTCAGCTACATTTTCAACAAAATTTTTGGGTCGTAAAATATATCAAGATCCCTCAAACAAACTTAAGCTTAATGCTAATTACTTAGACTTATTATACTCAATTACATTTCACAATCTATCTATAATTCTACTACTTCTAGCTCTTCAAATAACATTATCTTCAATCACAACAATCTTTAATTCAAATAAAGCTACTTAACAACTTGAACAAATCTATCAAGCAAACTACAACTAACAACATTTTGTCTTCTATACTAATAGATTTGTTATTGATATATGTACTAATCAATGCTCTATGAGTATAGGTTGGGTTCAAGTTTGTAACGATTAGATTCTTCACAAATTTTCTGCACAAATTCAACTTTGACTATCCTTATATAAAGCTGAATTAGTTTCAATTCTAGCAGCAATAAGTCTTGTTCTCGAAATAGTCAAATTCAAATCTATACTGACTCCTTATTAGTTATTCTTAAATATAACAAACTTTTCAAAAACTACTTATTATATCAAAAACTCTTTTACTAAAATATTGGCCTATTTGGATTACTCTACTTAATTACATTAAATCTTTTAACCTCACTATTGAATTTCACAAAATACAAGTACATAGTAATAATATATATAACAATAATGCTGATTATTTAGCTAAACATCATTTACTTCAACCTTACTTACAATTTAACTATACTAATCTCTATAATCCTTATTATATACTGCAGTTTGAAAACTTCCCTGTTGAACAACCTGCACGAAAATTAATTAACAATATTTGTAATTCTCATATTATAGCCTTGTGGTCTTCTCAAAGGCACATGCAAAATACCTCTTATATCTTCCAATATATTAATTAGAATACAATATGGAACTTCCTTAACAATAACCAAAAACAATCATCTAACTTTACTACATTTCAACTAAGTTATCAAAAATGATTCTAAATTAAAAACTTATTAAATGAACTTCCAATACT
Organism: Scutellospora calospora; assembly: GCA_910592325.1. Taxonomy (NCBI): domain Eukaryota; kingdom Fungi; phylum Glomeromycota; class Glomeromycetes; order Diversisporales; family Gigasporaceae; genus Scutellospora; species Scutellospora calospora. The sequence goes on along the minus strand of CAJVPM010001951.1, from coordinate 7,723 downwards.
ATTACATCTCCATCAACTTTATCTTAATATTTTCACCCACAATAATTGCATTTTCTGCAATACTCAATAAAACTCTCAACATTGGCTCTTTTGCTCTAAAAATCTCTCTATACATAATTTAATACTACAAACAATTCAAAACTTCTTTATATCTTCATTACTTGATCCTCAAACTCAAACAACTCAAAAATTACATAATCAACTAACCTCACATTTCTCTCTACAATACTAATAACCCTTTCAAAACCTTCCTACAATTGAAACTACTCTCCAAGGATTTATTCTATTTTTATTTATTAAACTACTTGCTACATATACTAATACTTATAAAACAGCTTCTCGACTTATATCCAAATTCTTCCTCAAACTCTCTAATAATATCTATGAACAAATTTGGAAGCCTTACTATATTATACTCTCTGAATAGAAAACTCAAAACAATATCTCTAAACATCTTCAACAAACCTCTCATTTACAACAATTACCACACTTAAGCTACTTCAAAATAGGCTATACATATACTTGCCTATGTGGCCAACCTGACCAACTACATGACAATAATAACTCATATTCTCCACTCTGACTAGCACAACATAAAATTGAAATCTGGTCTACTCTATGAGCTAGATATAGTTACTCATCTAATATAATTATAAATATTCAAATTTAGGTGAGTTTTTAACCACTCTAGTAGATTTAGGTTGCAGATAAATTAGATAGTTTATTGTTTATAACTATTTACTATTTATAGTCTGAGTCTTAATTCTTGTAAACAAATTTGTAAATTTTGATAAACCTCTTGTAGAATCTTACACAAATTTCAATAAAGATAAAGACAAAACCTTACTTTAATAATTAATTAAAAGGATATTATGTATATATTTTTGCAATATTTTCTTTAATACTATTGCTGTTTCTACACTTGTTTCTCTTTTTTTTGCATTCTATATAATATTGTTTACTGTATATATATTATAGTAATCATTAATAATTGTATGTCTATGATATATTAATTCTGCTAGCATAGTTTCTGTAATACTTATAATATGTATATCCTTTCTTGCAGTAGTTAAACCATGTTTGTTGTTTTATGTTTTTATTTATTCCTCTAATATTGTGTATAATAATATTAATTTTGTTTAGTATATTCTGATTGTTAATATTTATTTAGTATTAATCAAAAATATCCCACTCTAGTTCTAGAAATGAAAAGAAATTTAGTAGATATTGTAGTATACTTGTAATTATAAAATATTTCTTTAGACTATCAAGTGTTAGAGTAATATCTTTTTGTTTTATAATTGGTATTGTTTTAGGATCGATATCAGGTATATTTACTATATTTTGTTTTAATTCTAGTAGTGTATCTAGTAGTGCTTGAAAGTTTTCTTCTTGTATATTTTTTTTGTTAGTAGTTTCATATTTAATATTAATCTAATCATTTGGTATTTTATAGAAATAGTACTTAGTTTTAGGTAATCTTGTAGTTTTTACTAGTTGTTTAGTTGATATAAAAGGAAGTATTAGATTAAATTCTTGTATTTGAGTTGGTTCAAGTAGGAGCCACAGTTTATCTATTTGATTTGCTGTTATAATTTTAGGATCTAGTAGAAGTTTGATTCTGTATCTTTTCTCTACTTCAAGAAGGAAAGACTTTGCTACTTCATTGTTTGTAATAGAGTAAGTAAAGTTTGATATTGTCTTGATTTGTAGAAGATCTTTAACTAGCTATACTTTTTAAATGAAGTAGTTATTAGATATAGTTGTAAACTTATAGTATTCTTTAAATTTTTTAACTATTTCTCTTATTGAGATTAATTCTTCTAATACGTTAAATAAAAAAAACTTACTTATTATATTATTTAGTTCATAGTATGCAATAGATAAAGGGATCTTTGGTAGTAGAAGCTCAAAATATAAGTTTAGAATTTTATGCAACTAATAGTGAAATATAAGCTTCCTTCTATAAAATAATAAGTTCTTTAGTTCAAATCTACTTGTAATCAGGAAGAGATTTTTTACTTCATCTTTCAGATTTCTGTAGTTTGTTAGTAGTATTAGCAGCTTGATAAAGTAACTTGTTGGCAATTGATCAAAATAGAATATGAGTTTTAGTATATTTACTATAGCACTAGTTTGTAAACAATTTTGTATCAGTAGTTCAAATAGTAGCATATCAGTATATCTCTCTTGATCTCTTGTAGTGTATTTAGTAACTTCTTTAAGTTATCTACTTTTGTATTTTAAATAGCTACTCATATTTGCTTAGCTTCTATTTTATGTTGAACTTTAATAAATTCTCTGCAATATTTAATAATTGCATATATTTTTCTATTTTCTATACCTATAAAGTCAAGACTAACTTTGTAATCAATTGCTAATTTCTGTTTTAATTTAGCTTTTATATAGTTTCTTGTATTTCTGTTTACTAGTATGATTTTGTTTTTGGTTTTATATTTGTTTATTGTCTCTCTTAGCATATTAGTAAATTCTGTTTAGTATACTGATATTATTCTTTTGTTATTCATAAATAAAGTAAAGAATGCAGTATCTAGGTATTTAAATTTTAGTCTAATCACTTATAGTAGCTATATTTTTAAAGATTGAATATTGAGTTTGTAATTAATAAGTTCTTTTATTTTTTATTTATTTTTTTTTTTAAAGAGTGAGGTCTTGTCTCAATTCTTTTATTAATATAAAATATGTGTAATATATTTGTTACAATAGAATATATATAAAAAAAACTATATTATGCAAAACTCGAAACTAGGGCTATATTACTCTCAACCTAGTCTCTGCTAAGAAAAGATCACAGAACCTTATCTAGTTTATGTAACTAGCTATTATATTATAAGATATATTGTATTCTATAAATTCTGTATATCACTTTTGTAATTTAGATGATATTAGATTTGTTGTTTTGTTTTTGCTTATATCATCTGTAGATGTATTTTGTAAAATAGATTGCTCTATATTGTTTTATATATTATTATATTGGTTATCTGATTGATTATATTTTGTATTCTTGTTATATCAAAGTACCTATATTTGGTTATATATATTTTTAATAATTTTGTGTAGAAGTATACTTGTTTGTTGTGTTTTGCTAGTTTTGATTTTTTGTTTGAGTAATTTACTTAAACTATATAGACATAGATCTTAGAGAATATGCAAAGTTTGTAATGAGTTCTTATTTTGGTTTGTTGTGAATTAGTATATTACAATAATATCTTAGATATCAGAAGCAAGTTGGTTATTCAGTATTTTGGATTTAGTAAAGTATTTGTTAATAGAATTTATAATAATTTGTGAAATTGAAGTTAGGTTTTTTGAACATATTAGCTAGTGTGGATTTGATTCAGGTTCTGTTTTGCATCTACAGCAGATATTATTATTATATTGATGATTATTTCTGATGTATAGGTTTTAGGCAGTAGGTAATTCTTCTAGTAAAAATTTAATTTTGAAAACTTTGAGATAAGAGTATTTAGAATAGGTGTTTCTAGTTATTAGTCAATTATTTATGTTTATATAGTCATAAAAGATGCTTCAGTTTGTTGTTTCTCTAAATTGATTTTAGGTAGAGTTATGATTTTGAGAATGCTAAGTTGCTACTTGATATATATTGTAAAGATGTCATAGAAATCTTTTAGATGTATATTCAATAGAAGTATTTTGCTATTTTAGAATATATGTATTATATCTTAGTTTGTCATATTGTATTTCATATGTTATTAGTGACAGTTTTATTAAGGATGTATTTTCTATTGATTGCTTATACATTAATATTAAAGATATATTTTTTTAGTTAATAATTGCTAGTAGTGAGAGCTAAGAAGACTAGTATTTTGTTTTGATAATCTGTGGGTAGTTATAGTTTTGGTTTTGGATAATGTAATTAGTAGTTTGAGTTATAATCTATATGAAGTTAGTATGTCTATACTGCAATTCTCAGGTATAGTTAATAATATAGTGATAATTAAAGTAATTATAATTTTGTAGATTGATGACTAGGTATTTGTAATAATAATGAAATTTGAATTTGGATTTTCTAGGTTCTATGAGCCTGTTATTTTGTTTTTGTTATCTTGAGATTTTTGTGTTATTAGAATTTGAGCTGAAAAGGATTTGAAAAGTTAATTTTTTTAGTATATTTCTAGTAAAGTTTTTGTAATCTAAATATTACTTGTTGCTTTGTGAATTAAATTAATACTTTTAGAATCTCATTTATAAATTAATTTGGTTATATTTGAATTTGATACTTGAGATTCTATTGGTATAGTGTCTTCTTGATTTTTCTTTTTCTTTATAATAATACTAGAAATGTTTAGTTTTAGTTTGTATTTTAGGTCTACTTAGATTTTAAAAATTTTTGTTATATGTATATCAATTAGACAAGTTTTTGTATTTGTTGTTTTATATTTACACTCTTTGTATAGTGATAGTATATTGGTTTCTTTGTTTAATATCCAATATCTAATTTTTGTTTTTTGCCTATGTTAAAGAAATTAATTCTTCCTATTAGTATATTATTATTAAAAGAGGTTATTATCTATTGTTTTTTAAATGTTAATTGTTTAAGTATAAATGAATTTGGTATAGTTAGAACAATTTTTTCTAGTAATAGTTCTTTGATTTTTGTAGTAACAGAATTGAACTATTTAGATTCTCTTTCTTTTAGGTTTTTATCTATTATATATGAAAGTTATTGCTAAGATAGTATATTAGTATAATCATAATTTGTGAATTGTTCTATAAAATAAAGATATAGTTTGTTTAGATATGATTTAATTAGGTATAGTTGTTTTAAAGAACTGAGGATAGTATTAATACTGTTAGCTTTAGATTTGAGTAGTATAGGCTAATTTTGCTGATTACTTGATAGTGAATATTAAGCTTAATGAAGTAGTATTATTACTTTAGCAATTATCATTTTGCACTCTATTTGGTTGAATAATAGAGATTTGGTATTTAGAATTAAAGTATTTGTTCTACTATTATCTTGTAGTTGTTAGAGACGAGTTTTAATTAGTAGATTATCAAATTGTGAATAGTTGATCATATATATTAGTAGTATAATATATTGTTGTATTTGGATTTGCTATGTATTATTAAGAGCATATAAATTATATTGAAATAGAGTAGAGTTAGAAAGAAATTGAGCAAATCCTGCTTTATGTTTAACAATAGAAGTATATTTTTTTGTAATTTTATCATATATTGTATATAGTAGAACTGTGTTTTGAATTCAGTAGCTAAAATGAGTTAATAGTACTATATTAATAATATTGATAGTTTGCTTTTCATTAATTTAGCTTTTTTAAGTTTTATCAAAGCATCTTCTATCTCTTGATATATAATTTTGTATATAGGCATATGTTGCTACATAGTAGTAAAATAGTATCCTAAGAACTAAAATGTTTAGTTTTTAGAAATTGCATTTATTGTTGAATTATTGAAATTGATATTAGGATTAGATATTTTGGTATTTGTGACTAATATTAATTTTGTAGGATTAATTTTAATATTTATTAGAGTGAAAAAAGAGTTAGCTATATTAATAAATTTTTTCAGTTTTTGTTTGTTGTCTGCAATCCAAATTGTATCATCTATGAAGGCTAGTACAGCATATTCTGGTAGTATATAAAAGTGTTATAGTTAATATAGTAGTTTGTTATTATATATCATTTTGTATCTATTACAGTTGTTGGTAATATGAGTTAGAAGTAGATTATAGTATATTCTCTAAAATAATAGTATAATAGTTTCTCCTTAATCAATCTCATCTATGGCTTCGTAGAGTTATGTATTACTAAAGTTAGTTATTACTGAGTTGGTTTGATCTTTAAAGATATTAATAATTAATATTGCTAATTCTTCTAGAACTTTAATTCTAGTAAGTGTCTTGTGGAGAAAAGGAAGATGTACAGAATCCTAAGCTTTGCTCATATCTTGTGAGAGCAACTAAATATCTTTTTTGTAAATATTTGCATCTTCTATTAATTGTTGTAAAATATATATTGGAAGAGTAGTAGAAATAAGTAGTAGGGTGACAAAGTTGTTAGGGTTTAAGATAGGATATTTGCTAAGAATTTGGTTAAGTTTATTAGTTAGTATTTTAGTAAAGATTTTCCTAGTATATTCTATGAGAGTTATAGGACGTGTTTGATTGAGTTGTCCTGTAAAAATTAGCTTTTTAAAGATTGAATATATCATACTATTTTTCTATTGTGTAAGTATATCTTTAAGTTTAAGACACTGATTAAAAATTTCTAAGAGTATATCTAGGCTTTTAGAACTTAGATATTTTAACATCTTGTTAGAAATATTTTGAGAGTCTGTAGCTTTTTTAGTTAAAGATGTTGATATTATATTTGAAATTTTTTCTATCATAATAGAGTCTGTAATAGTATTATACTAGTTATCTTGAATTTGTTCAGATAGTATATATTCTTCTTCCTATTGTAGCCAATAGTTATTATTTCCAGAATTATGTTTTGTCTATTATTTGAAATATTCTTTTATATAATCTTTTATCTCTTTTGGTTCATATATTATTGATTTTTTAGTACTGATATTGCAGAAAGTTACAGAATCTATATACCTAGTTAGGATACTATTAATCATACATATTGTATTAGTACTGAAGTTATAGTATCTAGTATTGATTCTGTAGAGAATTTTATTACTTTTAATTGTGTTATTTTCTATATTTCTGGTAGTATATATTGTTTTTTGGTATGTCTTCTGATTGTCAATTGTAGTACTAGTATTCTGTATTGTAAGATTGTTAAAAGTAAGAAATGTGATATCAATCTCTGCTAATTTGTTTATTAAGATAATAGAGTTGTTTAGATGAGTTATTTCAATTCTAGTTAAGTAGTTTTTTAGCTTGTATAAGAGCTTATTGATCATTTTAAGAGCTTTGTATAATTTGAATACTTTTGTAGATAGTGCAAAGTATGTTTTTGATGTAACTTTTGTTTGCAGAATATGTGTTTTTGCTACAAGTGTTTTTACTTGGCTAAATTTGTACTATAGTTTGTTTAGATTTGTTATAGAGGAGCTTTGGTAAAAGTTGTATTATATTTTCTAGAGTTGTTTGTTAATTTCTTCTGTAAAATCTATTCAGATATCTTTAGTTATTTCTTCATATTTGTAGATTATTCCTTTATTTTTAGTTTTGCTTCTTTTGGCTTTTTGGAATAGATTAATTTCTCATTTCATATTTAGAATTTTGTGATTACTGTTTGTAATAAACTCAGCATCTTTTAATGATAAGGTAGTAAATTGTATAATTAAATCAGTAAGAATCTATATATTATCTATTTGGCTTGATATTTCTTGATATATCCAGATAGATAAGGTTATACTATAAGCTATGATCATACTAAGTATACTATGAGTTTGCATTATATGAAATAAATGAGGTAAGTTGTTAAGTTTTTTCATAATATCAAAGTTGATATTACCTGTAACTATTGGTTAGATGTTTTTGGCTTGTGCATTGTATATCTAGTTAATTATAGTATTTTGTATTTTAATATTAAGCTTGTTATTGTTTAATAGTAAATAAGTAATGATGATATGAATCTTGTTGTAATATAGAAAAAAGAGATCTATTTCTATTGTAGTTTTAGGTTCAGAATAGATACTATATATATATAGTCTAATCTTGTAACATATTGCTATTGCTGTTTCTATACTATATTTTTGTTTTTTT
>CAJVPM010001950.1:0-10835 GCA_910592325.1 Scutellospora calospora | reverse complement strand
CCTGTAGATCCTATCAAGATTTATTTGTGTAATATTACATCTCACCAAATGCCTCATCATACTTCTAATATTCAGATAATATTGGTGCAACGTGATTTACAGGGTTACAACCCCAGAAACAGACAGGGTTTATCATAAGTTAGATACAAAGATCTGGGTAATTATTCAAATTTGTGGACAGTGGGATTTAAACCCCAGACCTCTTGTATAGCAGTCTGGCAACCTAACCACTACACTAAGATTACCAGACCTGTTAAAATATTTTATTTTAAACTTAAAAAAATATTTACTTAGAAAAAATTTGTTTCTTTTTTATTAACTTTATCTCATATTTTGAAAATTAAAATTTTATATATAAATTTATTAAATTTACATATAAAATTTCAATTTTAAAACATATCAACTCTTTATAGTAATAAGATTTTGAAAAGATATTTGGTATATATATAGAACTAATATAGTTCTATAAAGTTATTAATTAGATTTTTTTAAATTTTTAAATAAAAAGTTATTACTTTTTAAAAAATAAAATATTTTGTATAATTGTTAAATATAGATTTCTTATATTATATAACTTTAATTGTTGTAATTAGTATTTAAAATTCAATGTTTTAGTGTTCTCAGTAAATACTAAAGTTATTTTAAAAATATTAATATTTAAATTAATATTCTCTTATTTAAGAATATTTTATATAGATAGAATATTCTCAAAATATAATTTTTTTTTTATTAAGATGGCTTCTTTTGCTGATTAGATTTTATTAATTTGTTATTACAGAGCTGTCACAAGGATAATTTTCTAAGGTTTAATAGTTATATAATGAGTATACAACAAGTCACACATATAACTTTAGTTATTAACTAATTTAAGTAGTTCGCTATACAGATAATTGACTATCTGTTAGTTCTATACTATGCTACTATACCTGCAACCTGCCTGTAAGTTACCTATTTAAACACTCTAATCATTAACTCATTCTTCTATTCCAAATTAATATCACTACTAAATCTGATCACTTAAGCTAGCTGACTTGTCTATAGATCTATTTACTGCATAACTTAGATTCTTTCAGGATACATATTGCCTAACATATTGTGAGTATACAAAGCTCCAGTTAATCTCAAAAGTATATTTACTAGAGTAGTTTATACCTATTTTATGAATTCACTAGCTTAGACCCTTGTGATATTTATACAACTATAGTTCCTACTATAGCTCTCCACTAGTATATGTTAATTGATTCCTCTAGATGTTTTATGAGGTAGCTCTTCCTAAATCTAGTTAGCAACTAAGTCAGGTTAGTGCTGCTGATCTTTACTACAGATATAGACTTACTTATACCTATTTTGATTTATATCTTTTGAAACAGTTTCTTTTCAGATCAAGTGTTAGTCTATGTAACTATCAAAAGCTATACTACTTTACCAACTTGAGATTTCTACTATACAGGTTCTCTGCTCATATATCCAATGCAGATTTATTCATATAATGTTACTATCATACTTTTAATATCTGATTGACTTAGTGCAATGCTATTTTTTATAGAGTTTTGTTACATCTCCTAGGACTCCTTTTTCAGGAACAAGTAGAGTTTTTCATAAATTTGATACACAGGTCTAAGTATTATTCAAATTTATCAACAGTAGAATTTGAACCTCAGACCTATTGCATAGTGGTTCAACAACCTAACTACTATATTAGATCACTAGATCTATATTCTCAAAATATTATTTTTATTAAACAATTAAACAATTATAACTTTTTTTACTATTATATTAATCTTATTTAGATTCTTAAGTAAAGTTGTATACAAGAACTTTTAATTCTAATAGTACTTAAAATATTAAAATTGTTTAGTAGATTATGAGTTATATTTATTTATTTATTTTTATTTTTTATTTTTTTTAAAAATAAACCTCTTTAAGAGAATACTCTATAGTATATTTTAGTTATATTTATTTTAATTTTTGTAACTATACAAATTTACATATTCAACTCTCACTATAAATCATTTGACCAAATTCAAAGCTAAAAGAAAAACCAAGTCAACTTGAAAATTTTACTAAGAAACAGTATCTAGAGTATTAAACAAAAAGAAAAAGAACTAAAAAGTACATATATTGTATTAAAAGAACAAAAACAAGAAACAACCAGATAGATTACTTTAAAACTAGAAACAGAAAACCTCAACAGAAAAATTTTTTTTTCTCATTATTTTTTGAAGATTTGGAATTACCCTGAATCATAGATCAGTTATTGTAATACAAATATATAGAAAATAGTATAAACAAATAAATATGATTTGAGAACTAACAAGATGTATTATATATTAACTAATAGAAAGAAAGTATACATAACAGAAACCAAAAAAAACACAGATAAACAGAAAAAAACTCAGGGAATTTGATCAAAAAGACAAAGTCACTTCAAGAAAACAGATCAAAATAGAAGAAATCTAGCTTACAAAATAAGTCAAAGAATAATATGTAGAATACAGAAAGCTCTAAGTATTTTATTAAGAAAATAACCAAAGAGTATAGTAAAGAAATCATTCAAGAAGATAGTATATTGGTATTAGAACTAGCAGACTATTTGAATAGTATAGTTATGAAGGCAATGAATGTCAATAAGAACATCATTACTATAGTAAAACAGTAGTGTATTGTACTAGAAAGAGCTGCTTTTATAGAAGAAATAGACAAAATTAAAGAAGTTTTAGGAAGAGAGCAAGAATTAGTAGGTATACAACTAGAAAAATTAAATAAAACAATACAGGAAATAGAAATAGGAACCGAAAAGGCACTAATTACAGAAGTAGAAAAAGATAAAGAAGCAGAATCATATGAAAATATTAGATAGATTATTCAATACCAAGAAGAAGTAAATAGCAATAAAAGAGTAGCAGAAAGAACTAAAGCACCAGAAAGTATGGAAGATATCCAACTAGTAGAAAATAGCATAGAAATACACCTATATAAAAATGAAATAAAAGACAGATTAGAGCAACTAGTAGAGATAGAAAAAGCAAAACATAGCAGTACATCTCTAGATTGTAGTTTATAGGCATCTAACTCAGAAACATGTAGAAACAAAGGAGAGATCAAAGCTAAGGTAGCAGCAGTTAAGATTCTTGGAGATAATGCAGAATAAAGAGAAAAATCAATAAGATAGTTTCTAAGAGGAAACAAGCATATTAAAGCGATTCAAGAAAAATTTGTGAATGGAAACTAATAGTGCATTATCTACTTCAACTGTAAAAAAGGTTACAAAGAAGCTAAGGCAAGATTAGAAAAAAAGAAAGATAAATTCAATCAGATAAATCTAATACTTGAAGAAAAGGTCAAAAAAGAGAACTCAAAGAAAGAAAAAGCTGTACAAAGCAAAGTAAAAAAAAAAGAGGAAAGAGAGACCCAAGCAAAGAAAAAACTTTTAGAAATACAAAAGAAGAGGTCTACTTTGTATAACTAAACTGAAAGAGGAGAATACTCAACAGATAGCATAAGCAAAAAGAGAATAGAGATAGCATACAACTAAACAGAAGAAGAAAAAGTATTAGTCACAAAGGACAAAGGAAAAAAGAGAATATACGAGCAAGAAACTCTTCTAACTAGCAATGAAGTTCTCAGTAGAATGAACAATATAACTAAAGAAAGAGAACTATACCCAAGCAAAGAAGAAACTATCACTGTATAGGATATACCCTATCATATAACAAGATCACAAGTTTTTTTTGCGATTAAACACTTTAAATGTGTCAAAAATATTGAAATGATAAAAGAAAAATATAAAAAAACAAGAGCAGAAGTATCTTTTGAAAAAGGAAGTAGCTTTGTACAAGGAATTGAAGCTTGGGTCATCCCTCTTACAAATGAGCTCTTAGTACATATAACCCTAGAATCAAACAGAAAAGAGATACTTAAAAATAGAAAACAGTTCATTGCAAGGTTATATAATATACAACAAAATATAAACAAAGAATTACTATTCATGCAACTAAAACATACTGGTACGTATGCAGTACATGTTTTCAAGAATTCAAATGGAAACAACAAAGGCTATACACTAGTATTATTCAGAAATCAAAAAGAAATGATTCAAGTACAAAAGTATTCTGTTAAATATTACGATACTAGGCTTTTCTAGGAAATGCCTAAAGCAGAACTAATAGAAAAGTACTTTAATGAGAAAAAATATAAGCAAGAACCTTATAACAATGAACCAAGCACAAGAAGCTCTAAAAGACATGAACTATTCTTTAACAAGCAAATCTTATCTTACAAAAGTAAAAAAAAAACTTCAGAGAAAGAAAACAAACTAGAAAACTAAGCATTCAGAAAGTCAGAAAAGTGAGACAAAATTTATACAAAGGATAAAAGAAGAGAACATCATAAAGAAAATTTGTATAAAGAATCTTTCAATAACATAGCTCAATGCATTCAGGCTTTGAAAAGAAAACTAAGTAGCTTTGAAGATAACTGGAGTCTGGAGGCTCTAAATCACTCCTAAAAGTTGCCAAAGTTGAATGAATGAAAGCTCTAGTTAATCAAGAAGGAAAACTTGAAAGACAACTTAGAGCAGATACAACTACAAACCAAAATAAAGCAAAATACAGTGGAAGCACAGAGAGAAGAGAGGAAAGCAGAAGGTTATGTGATGATAATAGAGATAGCAAAGAAAAACAAGTAAGTATAAAAATAGATGCACACAATATTAACAGAATTAAAGAGAATAATACAAAGGTAGAATTGTTAGCAGAGTATAGTAAGTCAGAAGGATACAACATAATTAGAATAGTAGAAACTAATATAAGTGAACAAGAAGACAAATAGATAAATATGAAAGAATATGATTACTCAAGCTTTTAGTTAGAAACAGAAAAAAGAAAACATAAAAAATTAGGAATTAGACTACTAGTGAATCAAAATTGGTTAAAAAATATAGGAGTTTGCAAAAAGTTTAGCTCATATCTGCTCAAAGCTGAATTTTTCTTTAGAAGAGTAGTCTTTCAAGTTTGGATAGTATACTTACCTTCTAAAAACAAAGAAGTAATGAAAAAAGTATACAAAATACTTATGGAAAAAATTATTAAGAATAGGAAAAATACAATATATATGATTTTAAGAAACTTTAATATATTATTAAGTGAAAACTAGACATGAGTAGCAAAGGAAGGAGAAATACAGAAACTGGTACAAGAATTACAAAATGGTTAAAAAATACTGACTATATAGAAACTTTTTGATTCTGCAACTCAGAGCTAATTAAATATTCATAGTTAAATAGTAATGTATCAACTAGAATAGATCATATTTGGACAATGCAGAATATAAATTTTAAATAATAATATAGAACAAATAGAAACGTTAACAGATAGTGATTATGAAATAGTCTAGTTACAATTAGATAGTGCAAGTATCTTAGAAAAGAACAAGCAGAGAAGCAAAAGGGAACAAAAATAAACAAGAAGACTATACTAGTATCACAAAGCTATAGAAGAAGATTGGAATAGTTATAGTTAAAAAGTTGAAAAATTATTCGTAATACAGAGAAGAGGAAAAAAAAAAAAAAGAAAACTAAGAAGAAATAGAGCTTGAAACAGATATTAACGAAGAATAGGAGCTAATAGCTAAAGCAATACAAGCAACAGCAAGCAAGTATATTTTTTCAACAAAAATACAAAACTTAAAAAATCAAATCAGAAAAGAAGCTACGAAATCACTAACATATAGCAGAGCTAAGGTCTTAGGAAGGATATTTAAAAAGGATCTAAGGATATAGGACAAAGTATAGATGAACTTGAGAAGGCAATTCTAGATGCACAAATAGAGTATCTCAACACAGAATACAAGACAAACATCCTACTCTTACCAGAATTATAGAACAAAAAATACTGTATTGAAATTAGAGAGTAGTGGAATATATTAAAAAAAAAAGCTTAGAAGGAAATGCAAGCTGCAAAAGAAAAAGAAATAAAAAAAAAATAGAAGAAAGATTTGCACTAATGCCCAAAAGTCAAAAACAAATATTAAACAAATTGCTCGAACATCCTTATAACAAGATCATAGTTGATATAGTTTTAGTTTAAAGCCAAAATAAGTTTGAAAACAAAACGTTAGTTACAGAGAGTAATGATATCAGAAGAGAAGTAGAAAGGTATTTTAAGGAACAATTCAGAAAATGAAGATACTAATTCGAGCAAATAGATCAAGAATAAGTCAATATCTATGAAGAACAAGAAAGAATTAATAAAGCTTGGTATGTAGGAATTATAAACAAAATAACAGAAGAAGAATAGTCAGAAGCTACAAGTATGCTAAAAGAAGATACAGCATCTAGTATCTCAGGCATCAGCTACAGGCTCATAAAAAAAGTAAACTCTAAGACAAAAGAATATTTGGTAAAATTTGCAAACAAAGTAATCTATGAAGGAAGATTTCCTAAGAAATAGAAACTTGAGCAAATATATCTAATTTCTAAAAGTACAGATTGGAAATTTAACTTGACTAGTACTAAACTAATAATATTACTTGAGACATTCAAAAAACTTGTAGTCAGAATAGTTTAAAAAAGGTTAAGCAAAATCTTTGTTAAAAAGCAAATTCTAAAAGGAACTAACTTTGCAGAACTACCTAATGAAAGCACTATGATACCTATACATATCTTAAATAATGTTATCAAGGATATAATTCAAAAAAAAAAAGAGCTTTAGATAGCCTTTCAAGATATGAGAAAAGCTTTCAACTCAGTTAGCATCCATGTATTAGAGCTTTCTATGAGAAGAATCAAATTTCTAAAAAACCTAATCACGTTCATTAAGCAATTATATCAAGATTGTGAAATAAGAGTGATAACAGATGAAGACCCTACAGATTTCTTTGTAACTGGAGATAGAATAGATTAAGGCGAAGTGATTTCTCTACTAATATAGAAAATATTTTATGATCTATTGCTAGTAAGGATACAACAACTAGGAAATGAGTACTAAATAGAGCTTCAGTAGCTAATAGATATTAAAAAATGAACATACAAAACAGAAAAAGCTATGATTTCAGCACTAGTATATGCAGACGATACTACATAAGTAGCAGAGTCTAGACATGTACTACAAGAAATTATACAAGTATTAAACAGCTTTTTTACACTGAATAACATTAAGATAAATAGAGCAAAGTTTGAAGCAATTGCTTAGAGACCTCATAAGCAAGAAAAAAAGGATGAATTCATACAAATTGAAACATCCTAAAGCCAAGTGAAAATTAAAGAATAGATGAAAGTGCAAGATTTCTAGGTATTTGGATAAGTTTAAAAAAACAAGAGAGAACAAGTATCCTATATTGCAAAAAAGAAGTAGAAAAACTAATTTGTATACTAAAACACAAAAAACTCTTAGCAAGTTAGATAATATATATAAACAATATAGTATTGCTTCCAAAGCTCAAATATCTACTTGCAAATATCTGCTTAAAGAAAAAATCATGTAATGCTATATACTAGTCTATGCTCAGACTAATTAAATAGAAATTAGAGCTCCTATCTACATGAGCAAATATAACTCTTCGGCATAGGGATATATTTGGCGTAGTAAGCCTATAGCAAAAACATATAGAATACTATATATCAGAGCTTTTTATAAGAATAAATACAAACAGTATTTTAGACATAACTACGTTAATAAGGTTAAAGCAGTTATAACTAGATATAAATATATCAAAGTATATACTTACTGCAAAAAATATGAATTAGAAAAAGACTAAGCACAGAAACCTTAGAGCTACAATAATACAACATGCAAAAAAATTCAGTCTAAGTATCATAAAAAATAACTTTACAGCAAGCTAGAACCTTATAAACTTTCAAGAGGAAAAAAACTGTCTTATTAGCAATATCCTTAATAAATGTAATATAAAAGAAGTACAAGAAGGTATAAGTAAGCTTAATTTATGGTATGTAAATTAGCTATTAGATAATGAACAAGTAAGAATAATTACTTGGAGATAGCTCAAAGTAAGAGAAGGAAAAAGACATGTTAAAAGAAAAGCAAAATGGTTTTAAACTTTAGAGAACAAAATTCTAGAAGACAAAAAATCAAGAGAAGTAAAGGAGGAATATCAAAAGAGAAAGAGATTTCAAGTATAAAAAACCAAAGAGAAAATCTCAGCTGACAAAAGGAAGAAAAAATAGGTACTTATAAAAGGTAAAGAAAGTAGAGAAAGTGAAATTAGTCATATTATCAGAAAGGAAAAAAAGCTTGTAAAAATTGAAATTTGAAAAGAAGACCAAGAAAACTCATAGAAAGGATACAGTCAACAAGAAGTATATAGAAAAGAAATTAAATTGAAGAAAAACAGCTAAAAACAAAAGATAGTATTAAAGAAAATTTACAATATCTCAAGCTTCATACGAAAGAAAAACAATATACCAGAAGTAGTATTTAATAGGAAGTACCTAAGAAAAATAGGAAAAAAGACTCAAAAAAGCAAAGTAGAGAAAGTTAAAAAAGTCAAGAATCTATAGCGTATCAAAGTAGAAAACAGCTAGGAAGTAGAGCTAATTAATCAGATTATTTAGAATATAAGAATCAGAGCAGAACTAAAGAAGAGACTAGAAGCAAATAGAGAAGAAAAAGAAATAGTCTTTTATACAAATAGCTCACTTAGTGAAGATAGCAGAAATAAAACAAGTATAGAATTTAGTGTAGTTCAAATAGATAGTACAAATAGTATAGTTTTTAATTATAAGGGAAGAATAGAAAACTAGTTTTCATCTACGTGTGCAGAGCTAGTAGCTTGTTTAATAGCAGTTTTGGTAGTTTCTAATAGATACAAGATAGAAATAAGAATGAATAGCACTTGTGCAATCTTTGCAATTAAGAAGTATCTTAAGAATAAGAAGACATGTGAATGGTTAAAGTATAAAAACAATAACATTCTGCATGTAATTAAGAAGATTTGCAAAAGTAAATCAGTTTAGCTAATACTGACAAAAGTTAAAAACCACTCAGGTAATATATATAATGACTTTGCAGATATACTCACAAAGGAAGGAATATATGAAGTAAACTATATGGAGCTACACAATATCAGTAACAGTAATATAAAGTTTATTTCTGAATAAAAAGAGCTTAGTTTAGAAACTCTGCTAAAAGCTTTTGTTAAAAAGATAGTTCAAACAATATATAAGGCAAAATAGATTTAGCTAAAAAAAAAAATGATACAGAATACTAAACAAGAATCTAGAAACAGGATTAGAAAGCTTTCAAGAGTATACTTGAAAGCTGTTACAAACAATACCAAAACACTGAAGTAAACTACTTGTAATTGTTCAAAATCAAATACATTAAAAATTTTCTACCAACAGTAAAAACGCTAAACCTTAGGAAGCTGAAATTGTATAAAGATATTCTATGCAAAAGATGCTTAAAGGAAAAAGAAATGATTGAGCACTTGGTTACCTGTGAAAAAGCATATCAAGTACTTGAAAAAATCGAAGATGAAGTATGAAAATAGCTTGATAAAGATAAAAGGAAAGAAGAAAACTGGAATTTAAAGAACATAGCTCAAGTAATCTAATATAAGCAGAAAACAAAACAACAAAGGAGAAAAGAGTAGTTAAGAGGTATACTGTATGAAGAAGATACCAAAAGAATAAAAAATATCATCAGATTTGAAAGTATGACAACTAGATTCTGGAGCCTGTTCTGAAACATCTGGATAGAACTGGTATATAAAGAAGTTTAGAAAAACTGATGCAAAGATATGGAAGCTTAGGAGAAAAAGAAAAAAATCTTTAAGAAGGAAAAATATATTTAGAAAGAAAAAGGAAAAAATATTCTAAAAGAAAAGTCGTCAAGGAAAAAAACAAACTGCAAAATAGATAAGAATATAAAAAGTTGTAATATTAGTCTTAAAATAGTGATAGATAGCATAGCAAGGGAAGTAAAGGAAGGAATTTTAACTAACTGGATGTAAAATTAGTCATGATAGGCTATAGCATCCTTCCTATATTAATTTGTAATCTATTGTTTTTTAGCTATTTAAGTATAGGACAAAGGTTACTATAGCAGATTACACATAGGTATCTTTAGGATAACTAGGTGAGTCAAGGCTTAAAAATTAGACATTAGATAGTATATAGCTAAATAATATTGTTTTCAAAAAAAAAGCAAATCTAAATAAAGTCTTGACATGACTGCTGAATTTAAAAAAAAAAAAATTTTTGTAACTATAAGTTTTTTTTTTTTTTTTTAACATTTAGCAGTTATACCAAAACTTTATTTAGATTTGTTTTTATATATAGAAAAATATCATTAATTGGCTAGTACCTTTTAATATCTAATTTTTTAAATTATGACTTACTTAATTATTCTATAAATACTTATATATGATCTACTATAGTGACCTTTATACTAAAAAATTTATTACTACAAATTTGTAGTTATAAACTTTTTGAATATAGATACTACAGCCTATCATAACTACCTTTATATCTAGCTAACTAAAATACTCTCTTTTACTTCTCTTTCTATACTATTTAAAACTATTCTAATACTACTACTACTCTCATCTAATATTTTATCTATTCTACATAATTTGCTTCTTGTTGTGATATTCTTTTTACTATTTTTTTTTTCCTTTTCTTTTTTGAGAATACTTTTCTTTCTGTGAGATTTTCTTTTTTTTTTCCTATATTTTTATTTCTTTATAATAGTACTTCTAGATTTCTTTGTAAAGCAGATCTATTCAGTTATATTATAGTATATAGATCTATAGACAAGTCAGCTAGCTTAAGTGATCAGATTTAGTAGTGATATTAATTTGGAATAGAAGAATGAGTT
>CAJVPM010001949.1:0-10835 GCA_910592325.1 Scutellospora calospora | reverse complement strand
ATAACAAGTTACACCACCTACAAAATTTTAATTTAATTAATATATTTAATACTATTAATCATATAATTTAAAATTTTAAAAAAATTACATTCAAGTTGCTTTAATTCATCAACTAATGGTTGTAAAAAACTATTAAAATCTTTTGGAGATTTTGGTCTAGGTATAACCATATTAATTATTAAATTTTCTTTTTTACTCTTTTTGATAGTGGAAGATTTGCATTTAAAAGCAAAATTACCCAACAGTCATTTCGTTTTTGTTTAAAAACTTGATAGCCATCCATAGATACAATTAAAGCGACATCTCTATAATCTAAAAATAAGCCTGATGCTACTAAAGTTTTATATCTATTACCATCAAAAACATCCCCAATTTTGCTATTCTCAGAAGTATATTCTTTTTTTGATGTATATTCATACCGATATCTAAGATCTTTTGCTCGTGATGGATTTTTATATTGCAATTTTAAGCTATCAATTATTGAAAAATATGCTAATTGTTTTCGAGATTTTTTGGATTTTTTTTTAGTTGTATATCGTGACTCTTTACATATAGGACATGTATTAAGATTAGCATTTTGTCCAGTAAATGCACAG
The DNA here is from genome assembly GCA_910592325.1 of Scutellospora calospora. Classification (NCBI taxonomy): domain Eukaryota; kingdom Fungi; phylum Glomeromycota; class Glomeromycetes; order Diversisporales; family Gigasporaceae; genus Scutellospora; species Scutellospora calospora. The sequence goes on along the minus strand of CAJVPM010001949.1, from coordinate 10,239 downwards.
CAAGAATTCCAACAAATGTCTATAAATTTTGGTTCTAGCGAAACCAAATTTCCTAAAATTTTTCGAAGCCGATAAAGAGAAACATTAGAAATATTAAAAATTTCTAATATTTCATTAAATGCTTGATCAGAAATTGTATGTTTATCTTTGATATAAAGAAGCTGAAGCCCTTTAATTATTTCACTTGGTAAATCTAAAATGTAAAAATATTAATATTAAAATTTTTAAAAAAACTTTTAAATAAAATATTGAAAAATAATTACCATTAAATTCGGCATTATCAAAACTCTCTTCTGATTCAGAACTTATTTTTTCACTACTTTCTGATTCACCCTCTTCTAATTCATCCTCCTCTAATTCATCCTCCTCTAATTCATTCTCCTCTGAATCATTCTCCTCCAATTCATCCCCCTCTAATTCACACTCCTCTTCCAATTCATCCTCCTCTGATTTATTCTCCTTATCCAATTCATCCTCCTCTGATTCATTCTCCTTATCCAATTCATTCTCCTCCAATTCCTCATTTTCTAAATCTAAAAGATTAATTCAATTAAAAAAAAATCAATTCAAGATAATCAAAAAATTTTTTTTATCTTACTTTGTTCAATATTTTCCTCAATATCCTCCATACTAACAATGTTTATTTGATTATTTAAAATATTGTTAGATGTATTATTTGAAATTGGAAAAGAATTTTGAAGATTTTTTTCTCGCTTCCTATGCCTTGTTCGAGTAGAGATGCTTAATAATTTGCCACAACCATTAGTTTCTTGCATGCAAAATACACAAGTGCATAAAACTTTATTATCCATAGCTAATTATTATAAAATTTATAAATTAAAGATAAGTATTTGAAATATTAAATTTTTTTAAGTTAATTAATTTTACTAATTTATTAAAAAAATAACCTTTTTTAATACTTTTTTTTGCAAAAAACAAACTCGTATTTTGCCAAACTAATAGAAAAGCACAAAAACAAGTTGCGAAAAATTAAAAAAATCAATATAATTATATAAGAATAATCTGTAAATAAAAACCCGTTATCAGACTTTCAATTATATTTTGTGTATAGCTATCTATGGAAAATCTATCAATAGATTTTCTATAGACAGTTATTGAAAGTCTAATAAAAAATTTTATTATAATTGCTATTTAAATTATATAATTACCTATTTAATATAACCAATATTTCACTTATACAAAATAATATATTACAATAAAAGTAATCTAGCAAAACAATACAAAAATTAATACAAAATTTTAATATCCTTTAATATTTTTAATAAAAGCAGTTCATTCATCTTTTCTCATATTCTCTAACCATGTAATACTAACATCATCAATTATATCCAAAAGTACACAATTATTATTAAGTGCTTCAAGTAATTGATGCAAGCGAGGTCCTGCAGTAATAAAAGTTGTAAGTTTTCTTGATGAAATATTTCCTACAAAGCCAGGGATATTTATGTTTAGATCTGAATAGCTTTCTAAGTCCTGATTTTTTTTTCTTTTTCTTACTTTGAAAGAATCACCATCAATAACATGTTTAATATTAAAAGAATTGTCTGATTTATTAATATTAAACATGTTATATAGTGATTCTTTCCCAGTAAGTAAAGCCCTTACTTGAGTTGCACACTTAGTTCCTTTTTCACGGGTTGTATATTTATTTATCCATTCTGTCAAGTAATTATATGCTATTTCAAATTTATATAAGAATCGAAGTGACATTCTGCGAGAAACTTCAATATTATAAGTTGTAATATTACAATCAAAAATAGACTGATAGCATGTACTCATTAATATTGAAAAAATTTTTACTTTTTTTTCTAATGAATCATTCTTTGATAGGTTATTGACTTTGAGATCCTGGGATAATTGCGGCGTACACCTTAAAAGCATGATTTGCTCTTGTAAATTTAAATTATCATCTGAATTTGATAATACAAGATTTTTATATTCCAAAGCTAATCCACCATTAATCTGAGCAGGATCAAATTGGACTATTGAAATTTTACGAAGTATTGAAAGTTCCTTTAGATAATTAAGAAGACTTTTATAATAATCATCTTTTTTAATAAACGAATTTTTATCATAAAAAGGTGCTATTACGGTTAATTCGCTTTCAAATGCTAATAACTCATGAAATTGCTTAGAAACCTTTAATTTATTTCCAGTTAATATCTCCTTTTTTTTAGTAGGTTGAAAACTAGCAAAATAGCCAAGATATGAGTAAGGATCTTGGCTAACTTGCTTTTTACTAACCCTTTCAAATTTAGGAAATTTAATATTTATAATTGACTTCCTAATTTCAATAGGGTTTATTGGCTCCAATACAATTTCGCCTCGATTGTTCTTAAGTGTTGCAATTTTTTTTGTCAGATTAATTTCAATTTTGTCAAAATTAATATCCTGTGTAATAGATGCTAAAATAATACATTGATTTATAATATCCGGGGATACTTCTTGAAGGAAAGTAGGTATAGAGGGTCGATTAACCCTTTTAGAAGTTTTTGTCACAATTCCTAAAATTAAAATTAAAGTAAGTATTTTTTTTTTTTTTTTAAGCTAATAAAACTAATTAAAATTATAGATTTACGTTGTCGCTTAATATTTCATTCATTATCATTATCCTCATCTTCATTCTTATCTTCATCACTTCCTTCATTACTCTCTTTACTACCTTCATCGTCTTCTTCATTATCACCTTTTTCATCACCTTTATCATGACCTTCGCTTTCAACATCACCTTCCTTATGACCTTCGCCTTCAACATCACTACCATTATCCACTTGCGCTACTTTACTATTTTTATTAACATTATCTATTTGCATTATTTCTTCACTTTCCTCGTGATCTTCAACTTCTTGCATTATTTCTTCGTTTTCCTCATGATCTTCATCTTCAACATCACCACTGTTATCCACTTGCATTACTTTACTGTTTTTATTAGCATTATCCATTTGCACTATTTCTTTACCTTAACAAAGTTGAAGTTATTCAATAAAGATTATATATCAATAATTAATAATTGAATACAGCATACTTACAAGAAAAAGAGTAAAGTTCTTCATATTTCACATTTAAGATATTATTGTTTTCATTTGGAGCATTATTAATATCATTAATATTAATAATCGAATCTAATTGGGATATTAAATTTTTATGAAAATTACTAGTATCTCCAATTTCTTGAAAAAAACAACATGTTTTGGTATCGTTTATATATGTTATTTTAACTTCTTTATTAAGAAATCGAATTTGACGAATATATTGTTCAGCATTGTAAGAATATAGTAAATATATAGCTCGTATTAAGTCGTCCATACTTTCTATTTATTTAAAATATTTGCATATAATTGTCAAATAATAAGTATTAAAATCAAATTATTAGTAATTTTATTTAATTAATAATAAAAAGAAAGAATCATTAGTATAAATATATACCTTTAAGAGTTGAGAAAAGCGGTAAGAGAAAATTTCTATTTAAATAAAAATAATAATTTGAAATTTAACTATAGACTATGCGATACAGTAATTACGTAACTAGACTTGGCGGTCTACGAGTCTGTACCTTGCTAAAGCTGAAGAACTATTATTACCAAATTAATAAATATATTAAATTATAGTAACATATATATAAAAATTGATATTAAAAAATTATATTTAATAATAAAAAAAAAAAAACTAATAATAATAAAAGTAATAAATAAATAAAATTATACCTTGAAGTTGCACACAGATGAGAGTAAGAAAAAAAAGTTTCTATTTAAATAATAATAATAATTTGAAATTTAACTACAGACTATGTGATACTCTAATTACGCAACTAGACTTGGTGGTCTACGAGTCCGTACCTTGCTAAAGCCGAAGAACTATTATTATTTAATAAATATATTAAATTATAGTAACATATATATAAAAATTGATATAATAAATTATATTTAATAATAAAAAAAAAAAACTAATAATAATAAAAGTAATAAATAAATAAAATTATACCTTGGAAGTTATACACAAGTGAAAAAAGCGGATAAGATAAATTTTATTTAAATATATAACAATTATTTGAATTTAGCTATAGATATGCAATACTCTAATTATGTAACTATACTTAGCAATCTACGAGTTCGTATCTTGCTAAATCTGAAGAGTTATTTATTGCCTAATTATCAATTAATAAATATTAAATTATATATATATAATATATATTTTTTATTAATAAATTATATTTAATAATAATAAGAATAATAAATAAAAAAATATATACCTTGGAAGTTACACACAAGTGAGAAAAGAATAAGAGAAAAGCAGATAAGATAAATTCTATTTAAATATATAACAATTATTTGAATTTAGCTATAGATACGCAATACTCTAATTACGTAACTATACTTAGCAATCTACGAGTTCGTATCTTGCTAAATCTGAAGAGTTATTATTACCTAATTATCAAATCAAATAGTAAGATTGCAAACTCTTACTAATATCTTCATGCCACCATTATGAAAGTCTGTATGAATAACTAATATATTTATGCTATCATTATGAAAGTCTGTATGAATATATCCTGCCTTATGAATTTATCTAAATCTTTGAAATACCTTCAAATAATCTTAATTTAAAGATCGAATTTTATTTATAAAAACTTCTATTTTTTTGAAATAGCATCTAGTATTTATTTATTTCGACCCTTATACCATATAACCTACACTTTGCATGATTGTCAAACTTTGTAAATTTATAGAAATGAATTAATTCAATATGTTTAATAACCATACAATGATTTAATTATCTCATTCAAAAAATTCTGAGAATTTTTCTTAGAATCTGCTAAAAGTTTTGAATGCAATAGTGCTAGAAAGCTTTCTTAATTTTATATATCTTATTCTGGCAAGTTTTAATCTTTCGTACACTATAATACTGTTATGCCAGTTGGATGCTAGATTAAATTAAAGTCTCAAAAGGGTTCTAATGTGCCCCACCTCGCACATAAGAGTCGTAACCATCCACTCTATCTGTTACGTCCTTTAAAGATATTATTCTCTTTGATTTTGATTACGATCTATTTTTAATATTTTTACGTTACAGAATTCCATCCATCAATTGATGCTCCATCTATCAATTGAATACTACATCTGTCGATTAAATACTCCATCTACGGTATCAATTATCGCCTTCGCCTTAAATTTATATAAGCACAATTCTCATTTTTGAAATCAATTGACTTAGGCATGTTTTTTTTTTTTATAATAATATCAAAATAATTATTAAACTTAATTTTAGCCTAAAAAAAAAAAAAAAAATCAAATTAAATTAATTTTCACTAAAAAAAATAACGAAAATAAATAAATAAATTAAAAAAAAGTACATATATATATATCTGCTATATCGATATATACCAGTAGGTATATTTGATACAAAATCGATTATTTACATGCATGGACCAGATTTTATCAGGTTGATCCCAAATATAGATTTAACTGCTACTACAACGTATTTAGAAATTTACTTTTAACTGCCAAGTGATTTTTTTAAACACATGTGCATGTGACAAATCATAATGATATAATCATATAGTTAATTAGTAAATTATTTTGATATAAAAGAAATTTCTGATTTTAACGTCACTACTCTTTCTCTTTCTCTTTCAAAGGTCAACCTTTAGAAGTTTTTTATTTTTTCCTATTTGAACTTTCCTTTTCATTTTGAATTTAGATTTAGCGAATTATGAATTCGTAGTTTGCTAAATCTAATATTTCTTCTTTTTTCTTTCTTTCTCTCTTTTTTTTAGTTCTTATCTTATTTTCCTTCCTTTATTTCTATTTGTTGCTTTCTATACTTTTATTTTAGATTTAAATTTAGCGAATTACGAATTTGTAATTCACTAAATCTAATATTTATTCTTTTTTTCTTTCTTTCTCTCTTTTTTTTTTTTAGTTTTATCTTATTTTCCTTCCTTTATTTCATATTTGCTGCTTTCTATACTTTTATTTTGGATTTAAATTTAGCAAGTTACGAGTTCGTAGTTCGATAAATCTAATATTTCTTTCTTTTATTTCTTTTAATTTAATTTAATTTAATTTATTTTTTTTAGTTCTTATTTTTCCTCCCTTTACTTCGTATTAGCTATTGATTTACTATATGTGTACAACATACTAAAAATATTAGGTATTCATATATTATAATTGTGAAACCTAGTTTCGGTGCTATAATGGTTACACTAATAACAGCTAGCAGCTAACACTACTACTACTGCATAATTAGTCTTAATGCTCTAGACTATGTATTGTCAAGAAATACTTAAATTAGGACTTGTCAAGTTTCAAACTCTTCAAGTGTCAAACTCTTTATTATTTCTTTATTCAAGGTAAAATATTATGTCTTTATGCATATTTCGTTACTACGTATCTAATTTTACTAATATGTATACTGTATCTATATTATATCTGATATCTATTATTTTGCTATATAGCATATTTGAGATTTAACCTATTTGAGCGAATTGACCTGAGCTATCTCAATGATGACCTAGGCCCATTTTTCACTTTACACTGTAATGTCATAGATACTGAAGCCGCAGTATTTTCCAAGTCAATTTCTATATATGCAAGTATATATATATTGATTTAAGCTTGTTATACTTATATCGATCGATTTTCAGCATACAGGTATATATTTAATTAAACTATATTTAATATTAAAAAGTAAACTTTAAAAAAAAAAATCTGATATTACAGCTCAAGTACATATGTACGTACGTATATACATATACTGATATAAATAGATTTTTATTTTTTATTTTCTAATTATCGTTATCACTATAGCTTCTTATTTTATTTATTTTTTTTTAATAGCAAAAATACGAATTCGTAGACTGCTAAGCTTAATTATTAATGGTATTTATAATTTACAAATTTTATTATTATGGCTTCTTAATTTCTTTCTTTTTAATTTGAATTTTTTTTTTTTTAAATGCATAAATACGAATTCGTAGACTGCTAAGCTTAATTATTAATGGTATTTATAATCTACAAATTTTATCGTTATGGCTTTTTAATTTCTTTCTTTTTTAATTTTAATTTTAATTTTTTTTTTTTAATAGCAAAAATATGAATTCGTAGACTGCTAAGCTTAATTATTAATGGTATTTATAATCTACAAATTTTATTGTTATGGCTTTTTAATTTCTTTCTTTTTAATTTGAATTTTTTTTTTTTTTTTAATACATAAATACGAATTCGTAGACTGCTAAACTTAAATATCAATGGTATTTATAATCTACAAATTTTATCGTTATGGCTTTTTAATTTCTTTCTTTTTTAATTTGAATTTTTTTTTTTTTAAATACATAAATACGAATTCGTAGAATGCTAAACAATTATTAATAGCATTTATAATCTACATATTTTATCAATAATTACAAGTTGATATAGATAACATATAAATTTATAAGTAAATTTGGTAAGTTATTTGATTAGAACTGTTTTTATAATAATTTAAGTTGATTATTATAATTAACCCAATTATATTAATTATCGTTATTCAATATAATTTTATCTCACTTTTAAAGAGTTCACCAGGGTAGCCCCAGGTTAATAATTGATATCACTGCCGCAGTATGTATTTTTATTTTTATTATATCGAGATTTTTATCAAACAATATATATACGTATTAAATATATTCTTTATTTTAAAGTATATAGCTTCCTATGACGCAAAACCACATGCTACAGCAATGACATCGATCACCGCCTTTTTACATACGTATATACAATAACAATTTACATATTAATGTTGATTCTTTATGCATATGTATCTTGGTCAATCAGGTGATTTTTATATTATTATAGTCAAATATTTTAATTAATTAATTAATTAATTAATATATTAATTAGACTCTTAAGCTATACGATAATAAATGATTAAATGATTGATATAATATATATTTAATAAGGTCCGTTTTTATTTTTTCTAAACTTTCAAATCTATATTTATCGAAGGTCTTTTTTTAAAAGAAAATTTGTTAATACACGATAACTTTTACAGAAAATGGACATCACTGCTTTATTACTCCAATTATTAACAAATCCAAGTACTTTACAACAAGCGCTTACAACTATTACACAAAATCAAGAAAGTTCATCTACGCCTGAATCTACACTGCTAGCATCATCTAATGCTATTATAGGAATTGTTAATACAGCAGCAAGTATTTATTCATATACTAAATAATTTATATAATAATACTAATTTTAAATAATTTAGTTCCCACGTGGGTCCGCTCAAAACCCAATCACCAAAGAGGAATGGAGACGATGGAAAAAAAATAAAGAAGGCAAAAATTGGAAAGATTTTCTTAACTTGCCGTATGATACATATTGGTCTTATCGAGTAAGTAGTAAATATTTTTATTAATTTTTAATTTTATATTTACATTAGTATTTATTTACTTATTTATTTATTTTTATAAACTTTAATAAATTTGCAGAGAAATCTTCGTGATCGATTAAATGCATGCTGTCAAAAAGGAAAATACGCATCTGAACAAAATCAAGGAATTGTTCAAAAAGTTATTGAGAAAGTAATATTATTATATATTTGTTTATTTTTTTATTTTAAAAAATATTCTAGATTTTTTATAATATTTTGATTATTTAGTTTAAATCGGATTTTCCAACCTTTCCTGTTTCTGTGGGAGATTTTGTTTTGCAAAAGCTCTCAGAGGATATTATAGGAAACTGGGGTAAAAATATCAATTTTTTATTTAACTTATTTAATAAGTAATAATATATATTATTATTAAATATTTTTATAGTAGAAACTATTCGTAAGGTTAAAATAAAGGAAGCATGTGAAAAGGGCATCCCTGCTCCTCCAAAACGCAAAAACATAACACCACCAAAAAATAAGAAGACATCATTTCCAACAAGAAGTTCTCAAACAGTATTATCTCCTAGTAATACAATTAATACAACCAACAATAATAATTTTCAACAATCTTTATCAGATGAAAATTTATCTTCTACTGAATCCGATGAAAGTAGTTCACCATTAATCAATAAGCAAACTGCATCTATTACTTTACCAAATAGAGGATTTCAGTCTGCACCACCCATGAATTAAAGTGATTATTTGACTGGTAATTATTTTATCATTTTAAAAAATAATAAATTTTATCTATTTATATTTTTAATACTTATATAATTTTTTTAATATAATCGTAGATAATGATAATAATGATACTCAATAGTCTTTTAACACAATCGAAGGTAGCAATAATAATAATACAATCGAAGATAGCAATAATAATAATACTCAACAATCTTCCAGTGAGAATATAATCGAAGTTGACGATAATAATAATATTCAACAGTCTTCTGGTGAGAATATAATCGAAGTTGATAATAATGATACTCAACAATCTTCGGGTAAAAATTATTAATTTATAGATTGTTTTTTTAAGAAAAAAAAAATATATAAAATTACGAAATATTATTTTTATTTATTAAGGTTCTCAATCAGTATCTAACAATACACTTAATAATCCTATTTCGAAATCTAAAAAAATAATCGGTATATATATATTTATTTAAATAGATATAATTTATAATAATTGTATAATATTTATATAATATAATTAATTTTTTGTATAGGAAAAAAAAGGCCAATTCAATTAACTCGTTCAACTCGTTCAACAACAAAAAAAGGTTCAACTGAAAAAGCTGTAGTGGTATCTAAAAAACAAACAAGCAATAAATCAAAAAAAATAAAATATTAAATATGTAAGTATATATTATTTTTAATTATTAAAATATTATTAATATATACCGATACTAATTTTATATTATAAAATTAATTAAATTATTCAAAACAGGATTAATTATATATGTATTATATATATACATATACTTGGCATAATTAGCGTATATATTTATTTATTTATAAAATAATTTAATTACTAATAATATAATTATAATTTATTTAGAAAATAATTGTGTATAATCTAGTTGTAATCCGATTATTAATAAATATATTCAGAAAATAATCATGATACAATCTAATTACTATCAAGAAATATTTCAGTTTATTTATAAATATAATCATGAAGTAATCTGATTATTAATAAATATATTCACATTTTATTCAGAAAATAATCATAATACAATCTAATTACTATCAAGAAATATTCCAGTTTATTTATAAATATAATCATGAAGTAATCCGATTATTAATAAA
>CAJVPM010001948.1:0-10836 GCA_910592325.1 Scutellospora calospora | reverse complement strand
TGTAAGACCTAGATTTGTAATAACTCTGTTTGTACAGTTTGTTAGTAGATTAGTTATAATATTGCATAGTTAGGAAGGGATTTGGATGCGTTCAAGAGCTAGTTTGAGAAGATCAAGGTTAACTGAGTCATAGGCTTTGCTCATGTCCTGAGACAGAAGCCATAGCTCTTTTTTGTTACAGTAGGAATCTTCAATGATATTATTAAAAATATGTATTGGAGTATTTGTACTGTTTCCTGGTAGAGCTATATAGTTATATGGATTAAGAATTTTGTGAGAAGTAAAGACTAAGCTAAGTCGAGTAGTTAAAATTTTTGTACAAAGTTTTTTATAGGTTTTTGTATTCTAAATTCCATCAAAATTTTGCCATTTTTATAATTTGTATTGGCGAATATTTTTTATATGTGGAATTCATACGTACAATATACGTCAACTCATATGTCAACGTTAACCCGTAAATTGCCGCATAAACCACCCCCATTATAAAAGTCCCCACGTGATTTTTTACTAATTATCATAAATAAGAGGGTGAAATGTAAGAGACCTCGAGTGGTTTATGCGGCAAGTTACGGGTATGTCAATTCATACGGCATACATCAACATCTATGGCAAACGTCAACTAAAATGGCATATGACAACTTACACGCTACGTCAAAAGTGACGTAATGCCGTAACATTTGACATAAAGGTAACTCTTGAGCATCTTTACTAATCATTTTGTATAAATATTGTGTAACAAACTATTTAGCCAATTAAAATGTATATTCATCTTATACTTTTTTAATATTTAGAATTTTGAAAAAATTTAATCGTTATTAGATTCACTGAGGTCTATTCTTATTAATGAGTTTTTAGCTTAATAAAAAGTAGTAGTCATAAACAAATATATTGGCTGTCTTTAGCTTGTATGCACCGTACCGATTTGTCCTCAAATAAGATTTGTTATCACCAATACTACGTATTTTATGTCATCTTTACTATATTTTTCTTTTTGTCTGATTTCAATTTTCCCTCCGGTTTAATTTCTCAAAATGTTGACCTTGTCAATATGAGCATAAAGCAAATATTGATACAACTCATGAAACTGTTATCACAATAAATCAAGTGTTATCCTAAAACCTGCAACTTACCGATATGTTCAGTAAGGAAAAATCAAATATTGATTTAGCAGGTTTGTGAAGATAAAAAACATTATAATTTGAGATAAGAATCGTTTTTATATTATAATATTACGTTTGAAGTACTCTCTATATAGTACTGTAGTATTCGAGAAATAAGTAAATCCGTAGTATTCACTTAAGATTAATCCGGACCAGTCTTCATAAATAGATAGTAGATTTTAAATACTCAAATGTATATATATATATATAATTTATTAACATTGTATTAAAACACTACGTATACATTTTTGTTACGTATAAAATTCATAAAATTATTATGCAACCATGTTATTAACGACTGCACTAAAAATTCACATACTGTATATCAAATAGCTATATCGATAATAGTATTTTTTTTAGTCAAATTTATTAATAATAAAATTATTATTATAATATTTGTTTAGCATGTAAAAAATATAATAAAATCTTAGTGCAACTCACTTTTTAAAAAATTGCAAAGTTTTTTGTTTTTTTTTACGAGATAAAATTTTGTTAGCTAAGTAGACATTATTATTATTAAATCGGTATTTTAATTTTAATCAGCAGTAAATCACATAATTTATTATCGAAAACAGATTTTATTAAATTATACCACAGATTTCGTAGGTCCTTGCTTCGTAGACATAAACATGTATTTAATTTTAATTCGCGATCCTTATTCATACTAATTAATGGAATCTATCAATCGGTAGTGCTCTTCAAATTATTGATTTTAGTAAAGTCTAGTTTTGTAATGGCAAAATAAATTTTACCTTTACTTGCTTCTTTTAATAATCATCTCATTGTTCACTGCGCAACTTTGCCGTATAAAGAACTTTCAACTTGATTATTGTAATACGTAATGTATGACGCTACATTAGGATAATGTCCAAATTTCACAAACTCGCCGTAATATTATATCGCTCGTTACCCAAACGACCTCAAAATAAGGAAGTAGGCACTAGCATGTGATCAAGCTACAAGACTTTGCACAATTTTTTACAGGGCAATCACCAGCTTTCGGAAATTTAGAGACTTCTTAGTGCATAAGGAGATCGTCTAAAGCCAACGAGACAAAAACAAAAGAAAAAAAAAAGTAGAAAATAGTAAATAATTTTGGATTATTACTTAACATTATCCGATTTTTTGAACTCAGCTTTTAATTAATCATTTCTAATAAGAATTTATTTATCATTAGCAATATCCCTATTTTAGATGCCAAAATATTTTCGGATGCAGAAATTATTTTTAGGATCCCGAAAATATTTTTCGGATGTCAAAAATATTTTAGGATACCGAAACTATTTTAAATAGAGATGGGTAATGTAATTTTTTATGTAATTGATATGTATTTTTTAATCGTTACATATTTTACATACCAAATAAAATTATTAAATAAATTTAAATAAATGATGATACCCTAACCCTAATGTAACCCTAACCCTATACTAACGCGCAAAGGGTTTGTTTTGATTTCACGTTACACGATCAGGGTAGCGATAAATCGCATATGTGAAAAAAACTAAATTTCTTTAAAATATGGAGTGTCGTCAGCCCATTTTTACATATATCTCATTATGAAATAATTGAGTTTAATTGATTTTCGTTAAAAGTAACAGGCGACTATCGGGTAATCTCGTGATGTGCTTGGCCTCGTATAATTTTTCTTCTATTTTTCATTATGCAAATCGACTTTCATTTATAATTGAAAAATGTCAATCATGTCAAAATATACATGAATCTAATAAAAACTCGTTTTTTTGAAAAATGTAAAAATGGGCCCTTTTAGTTGACGACACTCCATATAATTCTATTATAATTACAATTTCATCGATGGGTTATTAAATTTAGTTTGTTTAAAGTCGGTCTTTTTTAATCAGCAAGAAATAAAGTATCGTTGCAGTTGGATAATGTCACTCTTATTAGGAATTGCGTGACAAACTAAAATCTATTTATTCGTATAATTTTCCAGTTCCAATATCTGATGTGGGATATAATTTACGCGGAGTATTATTAGTGATGTGCCGCATATAGTACAAAAAAAAAATTTTCCGTAGGATGTTAAATTATTACGGGATCGTCGTAAGACACTATATATTATACTTTTAAGCTTATATTTTACATTATAATAATTTATTTCTTGTACAGTTTTTTCATCTTTTTGAGCAACCTCCATTTTGTGCTGTCTGTATTTCTTTAATAATCCGATCTTTTAGATGCCTGTTCCAGTAATTGATCTTATTTTACGCAAAAATTTGAATAGAACAAATCATAAAGGTATTAACTGTCTTTCGCGTTATAATTATAATTATTCCTTGAAAAATTTTGTATTTATTTTATTTTATATGTTATGCTTACTGTGCTTATTGTAATGCCATACATACTATACAACTATACGTACTACAGGTGAAAAAATTATAGTATAATTAATTTGAGAAAGTTCTCACATCGAGCTTCGATTCAACAGATCAGACTAACATGAGCATCATTAACACTGCCTTTATAAAAATTTATTTATGAATAAATAAAATAAAATAAAATATATTATAAAAAAAATAATTTATTAAACCTGCTTCTCCAATAAGTACATATGTAAAATGTTCTTGAAAATCAACTATACCAAGAAGATTAATAGAATGAAAGCTTTTACGATTAACAAATCGAGCACCATTTTGAGAAGGAGGATGAATTGGTATATGTGACCCATCTATAGCACCAATAACATTTGGCAATTTACGATTTTCTAAACTAGTTTCACTATATTCAAATCCATATGTTGCTTCTGTTAATCGAGCACCTTGTGGCCACATTATTCTATCCTTTTCCACATCTAATAATACTTCTAAAAACCGATCAGTAAAGTGACATACAGATCCCTGACTAATTCCAAGTGTTTGTTCCAATGTTCGTATGCCTGCTCCATTTGCAAATCTCCATAATACAATGGCAATTTGCTTCCATACGGGAGTTGCATTAAGGGCTTCTGAAAAAAAAAGCTGAATGGGTTTCTAATCGCCTAACAATATAGTTGAAGCTAGCAAGAGTAATACGAAAATGATGCCGAAATGAATTATAACCTCCTTCATCTGTTAAATTTGGAAAAATATCTATCCAGAATCCTCCCGTTTTTGGTCTTGGTTGGCGTTGGGCTTTTATATTAGGTAAAGAAAGAATATATGGAATTGTTGCATTTGACATAAAAGTTAAAAGATAATAAATATTTGCTAGTTTTATTATTTGGGTTTCTTGTGATTTTTTATTGGCGATAAAAGTTTTTAATATAAAAAGCAATGTAATAATTTTTCGACGCTGATTGTAATTTCGCTGAAGATCCATGACGTTGAACAACCTCTCTTTGTACTCTATTAATAGGCAATTTTAGCCTATCAGCGTTAACTCTGTGAAAAAAAAAGATGGTCTGCGTCTCCAGAAATTTTTCATTGAAATCGCAACTCACTTGACCAGTTTTTTCAACCTCCGACTAATTAAAATTTTGCATCTGATCAATTGATCTAGGCGCTTGAGAACACCCTTTAAGTCGTGTTACAAAACCAGAACGTGCCATTTATATAAATGTTAATTATAGTATAGTTTTTGGTAGTTATGAGCTTGAAATGTTTAGGAGAAATAGTCAAACTGATAAGTGCTATACCAGTACTTATTATGGTAGTAATTTTGAAAACCAAATGGTATCGTGCCAGCTAATAAACATCATTATTATTTTGTAAAGGAATATGAGGTGTTTCAAATTCATAAGAAAACCAAATAAAAACCTAGCCAGCTGTCGCTAAAACTAATAGCTAATAACGTAAATTAGATATCATTATTTGAACATAATCCTATTTTAAAGATTATTACAATAAAGTGAGAAGGCGGGAAATTGAATACTATTCGGAATAAGTTTACAAAGAGCGATTATTAAACAATATTGCACTTATGTAAATATTTAACATTGACAATTAAATCTGTTAATTATCGAATCTAACATTTAAAGCTATAAAGAAAAAACAGTGTAGGCTAATCGGTTTAATACGGGAACTACCGCTTTTTAAATTCAGTGCAATTAAAGTTAGTTTAGCTAATATAAGTTATATGCGTCATTTATACACAAATATCTAGTTATGCTAGAGCAAAGGATGGTTACTGCAGAGAATTTGAGTTATAGATAATACTCGGTGACGAGTCACCGGTTTCTGTATAACAAGTATTCATTTAAAATTAACCAATTATCCCCTTAATTCTAGTTCACGAACCTTAAAAAATCGTCAAGAAACTAAAAAACATAAAAATTTTAGAATTACTACGTTTTTTTTTACTGTAATCGTATTGAAATTACAAAATATTAAAGTTTTCATCGAAGAAGCTTATTGTAGATGTTTGAAGAATTACCGGTACTTTATTTTATCGAAGTAGATAATTTAAATATAAGAATTAAACTCTTTTTATTATGTAAAATTGTTCTTTTTTTACACGAAAGAATTTTTATTCATACTGTAAAAACTTTTAATAGATCAAATTTAAAACTTTAACATATTGAGGGTTTCGGAATCAAATTTGCGAACATCTAATTTCGGATGAAATAAATGACGTATTTTTGTTGAATTAAACTACGTATTTCAAAGTCATTTAATCAACTCCTATTTATATAATCATTTTTAATATCAAATTAAGTTTAAGCTATTTGAAACTATTACATTCATAAACCAAAAAAAATTTATTTTATGAAATGGGAGTCTCCAGACATCCCATTTCATTCTCTTACTTAATTGCAAGTTCGATTTTTTAAACTTAATTTCGAAAACGCTATATTAACATCCTAATTTAATTATTTTAAAATGTATAATACTATAATATTTATGTAAGGGATTTTTTTTAATATATTTATGTCTTTAAAACGCATTCGACTATATCGAAGATTTAAGGTTTTTAAAGTAGTATTTTTACAAAGAGTTTCTGCCAACTCTATTACTTCAGAGTATAGTTCAATTTCATCAAGACTTAAAGAAGCCAAAGTTGCGTTCTTGCAGAGTGCCTCTATTATTGCTTTTTCACCTTCATAACCAAATTGATTATGTTCAAGATTCAAAGAAACTAAAGTTGTGTTCTTACAAAGAGCATTTGCTAATGCTACTACACCTACATTACCAAGTTTATTCCAGGAAAGATTCAAAGAGGTCAGAGTAGAATTTTTACAAAGTGCATCCGCTAATACTCTCCCTCCCGAAGAACCAAGTCGATTATTTTCAAGATATAAAGAAGTTAGACTAGTAGTTGTGCAAAGGGCATTCGCTAATTTTTTAGTCCTTTCAAGATCAAATGAACAAGATTTAAGATTCAAATAAGTCAAACTAGTGTTTTGGCAAATAATCCCCGTTAGTGAGACAATTCCTTTAAAGCCAAGATTATTATCACCAAGATTTAATGAAGTTACGGTGGTATTATTATAAAAGGCCTCCTCTAATGCTTTCCCAACCACAGAACCAAATTGATTACCGTAAAGATTCAAAGAAGTCAGAGCTGTATTCTTGTGGAGAGCCTTTGCTAATGCTTCACCTCCCTTGGTACCAAGTTGATTATTACTAAGATTAAAATAGGTCAATGTTGTATTTTTACAAAGAACATCGGCAAATACTCTTCCTACTTCATAGCCAAGATTATTAGAACTAAGATTCAAAGAAGTTAACGTCGAATTTTTACAAAGAACATCAGCTAATATTCTTCCTCCTTCAGAGCCAAGATTATTACCAACAAGATTTAAAGAAGTTAGCGTTGAATTATTACAAAGAACTTCTGCTAACACTTTAGTTCCTTCAAGACTAATTAAGTTATAATGAAGGCTTAAAGATACTAAATTAATATTTTTGTACAGAAATTTTCTTATTAATTCACATACTTCAATATAAAGTGGAATCTTATCAATATATAAGGAAGTCATATTAGTGACTGCATTAAGAATCTCTTTTAATTCTTTAGTTCCAAGTAGAATATTGTTACTAATACTTAAGGAAGTCACTGTAGTATTCCCATTAAGTCTTTTTATAAACATTGCTTCATTATAAATAGATCCCTCGAAATTTAAATATTTTAGGTTTTTACTTGTTCGTAAAAACATTATAATAAAAGAAAATCTAACAGCTCTTAAAATTTTTGATTCATTTGATCTAAATAAATATTTAAACCATTTTGTAATTCCAATATTTAAATTATCATCAATAGATGTAATATAATTTGTATATTCAAATAATGGTTTTTGATAATTTGGAAAATTTATATTAAAAGGAATTAATAATGTTTGTTCTTCAGAATTTAATGTTAAAAAACATATTCTTATAATCCTTTCATTTTGAAAATAAGTTTTTGGTTCTCTCCATAATATTGGTATAATAATTCTACACCATCGACGATTTACAAGAAGGCATGAAAATAAACATCTATAATAAGTTTGAAGATTTTTAAATATTTCAATAAGGCATTCGTTAGGTATCATAAGCATTTTTTTTTTTTTTTTAATAATAATAAAAAAAAAAAAAAAAGGATTAACGTAGTTTTTTTTCATAGTAACAATATCGATATACGTAATGAGCTTTTGTGAAACATCGTCACTGCGTTAAAAAATTATAGTGACGCCCGCATGACGTAAGATTTGTATATTCGGTTAGTAGTTTTGCATATAGTTTGATCGTTTCAGTAGATACTGTATTAAATACACTAGGGCACTAATCCCAATTGCCTACCATAAAATACGTCTTATCCAAACGCACATTTTTGTAAAATTTGATTATAGTTCCAAGGTGAGAATACATTTATAGAGAATACCTGGATTATTATTGTAAATATTGCACAATATGTTAAAATAAGTTTCGAAGATAGTGCGCACATTTCTAAGGGTTGATTGTAGTTGGTGCTAGATGCCTTAACGTTCATTTTAGGGGGAATTTACAAATAAGGGCCCAAAAAATGTAAATAATTACATTTAAGTGTCCAAAATCAAAGTACGTAATTACAAATAGGGGGCCGGTTTCGAACAAATTTTGCAATATCTCGTGATACAGTGAACAAAATTTAACAATTTTGATACCATACAATCCGACTCGATGAGACAGTTCGAATGATACTAAAATTGCCAAATTTTATTTACTGTACAACGAGATATTGCGATTTAAACATAATTTAAAAAAGTTTAATGTCCCATAATCTAGTAATTGAATTTAGCAATTTTAGTACCATTCTATGTGTCTCTATGAGACGGTTTGAATGGTACCAAAATCGTTAAATTTAGTCCATTAGATCCCAAGAATTCGCAAAAAACGTTTGCGGCAGTTTAGTATAGAACTTCAAATTATTTTGCGCTGAAAACGTTTTTTGTGAACATTTTAAGTCCTAATGTTGTCGAGATGATTTTTTCTGGTTTCTGATTAAAGCATTTTAATTTTTTTAAAAAAATTTTCATTAAAGACACATCGAATAATCGCAACTAATTGAATAAACAATCTTTTTTTTTATTTTTTATTTAAATTCTACTGAGTTTTATTTGATAAAATTTTAATTTTCGATAACCAAATAAATTTGATGAAAAATTTATCTGAATTCAGAGTTCTAATATAAAATTTTTAGCGAATTTGGTTGTCGGTAGTGATGGGCATGCGCAGGATCCGCGCGAGATCACGCGCGGATCACGCGCGCAAAATGCGCGTGATTTTTTGATGCCACGCAATATGCTCCCTAATCCAGGCCAGCCGGCCCGCTTTAAAAAAATTTTAAGAAACCCACAAGGTAATCTCTATTCCGCGAATTACGCGCGATCACGCGCTGAACATTTGGAAAAACCGCGATTTGCCCATCACTAGTTGTCAGGATATGCTCAAAGTTTTAAAAAATTAAACATTTAAAAAATTTCAAAAATTTAATTCAAAACTTTAATTGAAGTTGTTTCAATAACTTTGCCGAATTTTATAAAGAAAATTTTTATCTGAATTCTACTAGCGAAAGTTTATTTTTACGAGTTAGATCAGTGGTGGCAGAAAAATAATTCGATATCAAGTGATTTCCGAACTCCACTAGCCAATCAAATTTACCAAAATAAAATTCACTTATAACTTTAAATTTAACCTATTAAACTGCCTTCTGCGCGGAAATAAAAAATTTTTCTTGCAAGATTCTAGTATAAGTAACACTTTCTAACACTACAAAATTTTCACTTGAAAAATTTTTGGTGGGGCACCATTGATCTGTTTATTTTTACGTATATAGTATCATGATAATTTGATTGGTTAGGGAATGGGCAGAAATCAGGTGATTTCGATTTATTATAGTGACCTACCCCCTCCCCCCTACCTGACTAGTTATACAAGCTTATCAAATCAAATCACTTCTATTAAGACCTGACTAAACTGCTATACCCCCTCCCCCCTAAGAAATCAGCTGATTTCTGCCCATTCCCTTAGTAAAGATAAAATTCGTAATAGCTAATAGAAGTAATTCCAACTTATTTTAGTATGTTGTAAAAGTCCAGATTGGTTCTAGAATATAACCCTAATTTCGGTAGGCTTGAAAAAGGCGGGTATAACTTGGTCTGAGTTTAAGGTTACTTGGGTGAGTTTATGAAACTTATGGTTGGGTCTTCAGATTATCTTGGTTAGTCCAAATCTTCTTTACTTTTGAATAATAGTCTTCTTGGTCACGTTATCGGGAAGTCACGTTTCGGAAGGTTACATTTTTGATAGATCTACTTAAAATTTGATTACGTTCTTGATGCACTTTTAGTAAAATATTTTTGAACTTTGAGCGAAGATATCTCAATAACTACTTGACCAAATTCGATGAATTTCTTTTTGTTTTAATTCTATTGATATATGGAATTCAAATAAAAAAAAAATTCATCAATTTTTATCGGGCGATTGTTGAGATATCTTCGCTCAAAGTTAGTAAACAAATTCAAAACGTCTATTAAAGTAAGTGCGCCAAATTTTTTCTAAAATTTTGAACGAAGATATCTCAATAACTACTCGACCAAATTCGATGAATTTTTCTTTGGTTTAATTCTACAAATTTATGGAATTCAAATAAAAAAATTTTTTATCGATTTTGGTCAGGTAGTTGTTGAGATATCATTGAAAATATTAATTCGTGCCAAATTTTTTACAAAACTTTGAGCGAGAATATCTCAACAACCGCCTGACCAAAATCGATGAAATTTGAAATTTTTTACTTGAATTCTATTATATGTAGAATTAAATCAAAAAAAAAAAAAAAAAAAAAAAAAAAAAAATCGAATTCGGTCGAGTAGTTATTGAGATATCTTCGTTCAAAGTTTTAGAAAAAATTTGGCGCACTTATTTTAATAGACTGTTTACTAACTTTGAGCGAAGATATATCAACAACCGCCCAATCAAAATCGATGAATTTTTTTTATTTGAATTCCATATATCCATAGAATTAAGACAGAAAAAAAAAAAAAAATCATCGAATTTGGTCAAGTAGTTATTGAGATATTTTCAAAAATATTTTACTAAAAGTGCATCAAGAACGTAATCAATTTTAAGTACATCGTAGATCTATAAAAAATGTAACCGCTGACTTATGAAATGCGCCTATCATCAAAAAAATTTTCAGCTGCCGCTTCGATTTTGATTGGCTAACGGCTATGATCGACAAAATTTTGGCTCACGTTACATAAATTATGTAATTTTCGGCCGGA
>CAJVPM010001947.1:0-10836 GCA_910592325.1 Scutellospora calospora | reverse complement strand
CCTCTTTCAAGCCTTTCCAACTTAGGGTTACGCTTTAGTTGGATTTTTGGATTATTTGGATAGTTAGATTAGATTAGCTAGTCACGAACCTCTGTGTAACCAGACCTCCGAACGAGTTCTAACCCAGAACCAATTAAGACTTTTTCACCGGTCTACTAATGAAGCATCGGATCTAAAAGTCAAGACCTTGAAACCGAATATGGACTGGCATGTCACATGGTTATTATCTAATATGTAGTAACCTTCAATTTCGTTTAATTGACCGATTTTAGTTGATAAAAATTGACAAAAATTGACCGAATAATTATATACTGATTCAATAAGTTTTTGATTCAGCATAAACTGTGATTTGCCCATCATTAACGTCAAGTTATGAGACATTGAATTAGTTAAATAACTTCGATTTTTGAGTTCTATAACATAGACTCATATTAATGGATTTAAACCTTATCTTTATTTATCTGTATGTTCAATTTTATTGACTTGGTTAATTAAATAACCGATTAACTTTTGTTTTGGTTAAATGGATACTAACGATTCCTGGGATTTTCAGGATCTCGTAACCTCTAAACCAAAAAAAATCCCTTTTCAAATTTCCATTTTAGAAATTGATAAATGTAATAATGAAAGGGAAAAAGGAAATATAAACAAAGATGAAAGGGAAAAAGGAAATAAGAATAAGAAATAAAACAAACAAAAAAAGTCTTTGTTTTGCATCTAAGGATGTAACCCAAATTATTTTGGGACGGCCCAAACCGGTGAGAAATAGTATCACACTAAATATTTACTTATCGTCAAAACCATTTGAGACTAATTGTCACATAGTTTCGGTCGTCCTAAAATAGTTTGGGCTATAACCTTAACTGTTGTTGTGTAAAAAAAATTTCTGGGAGCATAACTTTGTAAAACGTTGTAAAATCTGATCCCATCAATCTTTGATAAACCCAAAAAAAACAGTATGCATACAATAATTCTAAATATAAAAGTTTTCATTGATAAATTACTAGAAGAGTAATAGTGTGACAAACAATTTTAGGTTGTATATAAAATTTTGATTACCCGTATTTGCAATATTTCATTGTATGATATTTTAAACATGGCAAATGAAACTAAAGGGCTTGAATGGCTTGAAGTCGCTATTACTGATAAGCTTATCAATTATTTTGAATACAATCAATTCAATAATAAAGAGAAAATTAGAGAGAGCGGAACTAATTTTATGTACAAGTCCGAATGGACAAACGGCGGATCAATAATTGTTGTTCTTAAAATTCTAAAACTTGATGTGAAATTGTTTATAAAGGAGGTATGAACAATGTTATTATCATTGGAAATCTATTTATCTTTAAAGGCGAAAATTTTATTGTATTAACTCAAATTGCCTTGTATGTACATATAAAGCTTCGATTTTTACAAAGTGTAAATTTTCATCCTCACATAAATCATTTTTACGGAGTAACTAAAGGTCGGCATTTTAACTTAATACTGTATATAAAAAAAAATCAGAACATCAACAAACCACGTTTTTGTGCCTTTGCAATAGATCCAAATGATATATCGTACATAATGGTCTTACAATTTGCTAAAGACGGAGATTTGCGTGAATATTTAAATAAAAATTCTTCAACATTACAATGGGATGATAAACGTCGTATCGCAGGGGAAATAGCACAGGGGCTATCATTTTTACACAGTAATAAAATAATTCATAGAAATCTCGTAAGTATAGAATATTTGTTTTAATTTTTATAATAATTACATTAAAATATTTTATTATAATTATAGCATACAAAAAATATTCTGGTTCACGAA
Organism: Scutellospora calospora; assembly: GCA_910592325.1. Lineage (NCBI taxonomy): Eukaryota > Fungi > Glomeromycota > Glomeromycetes > Diversisporales > Gigasporaceae > Scutellospora > Scutellospora calospora. Next base: position 9,024 of record CAJVPM010001947.1, on the reverse strand, counting down.
AATAAGATATTAATTACAGATTTTAGTTTATCGATCACTGAATCATCAAGCTCGAATTCGATAGGTGACGGAAAGCCCGCATTTATGGATCCTCAGTGCTTTAAATATTTTACGTATGAACGTACTACCAAATCAGATATTTATAGTTATGGGATTATTCTTTGGGAAATTTCAAGTTGTCGAAGACCCTTTTCGAGATTGAAAAGGATCCAAATTGCCATTCAAATATATAATGGTATGAGAGAAAAACCTATAGAGGGTACACCACCTGAATATATCGACTTTTATACGCGATGTTGGGACGACGACCCAGAAAAACGCCCAGAAATAAAAGAGGCTCTTAATTTATTTGATAAATACGTAGCTAAACCGATAGACTCTAATGTGGACGATGTGAATGTGGACAAACCTGAAGGATTGCTTGAAAAAGCTATTTCAAAAGAAACTATTAAATTTTATAATTATGACGAATTTGATATTCAAACAAAACTTGCTGAGGAAGTTTTTAGCGAAGTTAATAAATCTGAATGGAAACGACATAAAAAGACCGTTGCTCTTAAATATCTTAAAATTAACAATAAGTATTTGGACGAAAAGATTGTTAAAGAGGTATGAATCTTTCTTTAATAATTATGATAATCCTTACGTTTATGTTGATATTAATCAAAATTAAATCTTTGATTTCAAAGTTCGAATTTTTACAAAACGAGTGCCATCGAAATATTGTTAAATTTTACGGGTTAACCAAAGGTATCTTTAAATAATTATAACTAAATTTAAATTTCGAATTTTATTTATGTTCTCAAAAAAGAAATTCATTGTCCCTATATAAAAAGTTATTTTTTTACAAATCAAATTTAGTATTCTCTATTGAGAACATAGGTTGATAAATTATGTTTAAATCTTGTAGTGTTCTTAGAGAACCTACAGAACATCAGTTTTAAATATTGATAATAACAAATCATATACAATACACATTTCATTAATTACAATTATCCGACAAACTCATATGATCATAAACTTATTTCTTTCTGTTATTTTTTTCATGTTTTATGATGTAACCATGTTTATTCAAATTAAAACTCAGCAAACAACTCCCTACCAATCATGATCATAAATTGCCGGATAACACCATTATTGGGCAAATTTTTGAATACGGTAATTTGACAAATAACTGGCTACACGTGCCGCTTTGCGGCACGTGTTCATTTGCCAAATTACCGTTATTCAAAAATTCATTAAATTACTTTGTAGCGTTATCATCAAGGAGTTGCATGTACCAGCCTTTTCTTGTTACCATCGGGATTGCCCATGTGATTGTTGATGTCAATGCATCACTACTTAGGCCTCCATTTCATCTGTTGACTTACTGTCAACTTAAAAATAGCAAAAAAATTTTTGGTTTGGACCAAAAATGGAGAATGAATAATTTGTTTCCGAAAATAAGCATCCCTTATAATAAAAAGGGGGTGCTTATTTTCGGTAATATACGGTATAACGAAGGTTTCACTTCGTTATTCTCAATGAACATCCTTAAAATTTATCATGGCGTTGGGACACGGCCTCGAACTTATCCCGATATGGTTAATTTAACCTATTGACATCTCTAAGCCGCATCTGACAATCGGGTTAATTATCCAACAATGCCTTTTCGGGTTTAACCACGAATTTGCTGATCATTGGTTCTGTGGAATCTTCACATGCGATTCGGGTCCATTTGGCATGTGGGTCTTTGGATCAGTACTTGGGCTTCGCGAGTCACTTTAAGGCACGGTTCCTTCTTTCTTTGATATACTGATTTTGCCTCTGACAACAGGCAAGTTAATATGCGTGTACAATTCTTAGTATTTGACTGGTCCGCATGACTCTGTTCATCACATATTGTTATGCGTTGTCTATTTTTCACATATCATTTCACACCTTATACCAGTGGCTTGACTATTGCACCTGTGTTTATACATGTAAATAATGAACGAAAATAAAACTTGGAACACTATTACCTCCACATCCGGTGAAAGGCTTTTTAGTGATGCAAAAATCTTATGACTACAAAACGTAGTTGTTTAAACCCTGATTTTAAAAGGAATATAAATTACATTGGCGCGATATTTCCTCAGGATTAAAAAAAATATTTTATACATAATATGTATATCATTTAATGTTATAGTATTGAGAACAGGCGGTTTGGTTTGGTCACCAGGACCAAACTGATCTTTTTTCTGATCAGCAACCTGGGCGACTATATCGAAAGAGGCAGTTAGATTTGGCGAGTGGATGTTCTAAAGCTTAGATCGCCTTTCCTACTACTAAGGGACAGGTCAATTATCACTTCAGGGGGTACAGTAATCATGGATTAATCTTGGGCTTCGCGAAGATAACTCTACTATGCCACTTAGTAGAATATCAGAAGTAGGGTATTTAAGGAAAGTATAGGTTAGGTAGTAGGACTTATTTAATAAAGAACTCGATTTTTATAAAAGCAAACTTCTGAGTTATTTTTATTATGAGCGAACTCGCTCTTATTATATACATATTATATCACTATGTTTTACATAACTCTTTTATTACTTATAATACTTAAATATATTTTAATACTTTAATGTCCTAATGCCCTAAAATCACTAAAACCCATTAATTCTCTATATCTCTTTTCCTTCCTTAATTCCTTTTTCCTACTAAAACTCTCATATCTCATTTATCACTTAAAAGAGTTTTAGCTCTTTTATCCCCGGAGAACCCATCAAAGGCTAGAGATCTGCATACCCGTTGTGAGAGGCAAAACGTGACCTAGCTGTAGGCACGTGAGTAAGTGAGAAAACGTGACCTAGCCGTAGGCACGTGGGAAACGTGATCATTACCCGAATCGAAGCCTCCCGATCCAAGGTCCCGAACCGAAGCTAAGCCACAGGATCCCATTTAATAAAATGCTATATTGGGTTTAGCTCGAGGCGAAGCTCATTGAGAACAATTGAATAACGGCTCATGTCATAGTCATGTAAATAAATCATTGTAGCTTGTAGATTCCCCCCATACTCAATTTAGTTAAGCTGTGTCAAAGCCTCCGCTGTATGTATTTCTCTTGTATAAAAGTCCTGTAATTTCTGTTAGTAAAAAGACAGTCAAGTAGAGATAAGTTATCGCTTAATAATAATAAAGACACACCTTAAAACCGGGATCTTGGTGGCAGTGAGATCCTTGGTTCTCGGACCAAATCTTCCACGCCTTCCTTTTGAGTTGCCTTGTGTCTTTGCGTTACGTTTGTTATGTTTTAACTATGAGGGACCTGGTAGCCCCAAATCCGCCCCTCACACCGTATGCAGATACTGCGGCACATTAACCTCCGACCCTCACGTGTCTACGGAGTTACTTTCACGTCTCACAGTATAATTGATAATATTTTAAATTAAAAAATTTATTATTTTATTGCCTTTATAAAAATGTGTGTTTTTTTTTTTTTTTTTTATTATTAGCAGAAAATTTTAGTGAATTTTATTATTTGTTGATTCAGCGAAAAATATGTATTTAAATGTTTTTTAGCGAAAAAATTATTTAATAAATTATTTCAATAAATTATTTCAATAAATTATTTCAATAAATTATTTCAATAAATTATTTCAATAAATTATTTCAATAAATTATTTCAATAAATTCAACGGATTTCAACGGATTTCACCAGATAGTTTATCACCGGATATAAAAATCCCGTGGATTGGGAAAAAGTCAGTCGGATCTAAGCACTATACTAACCTTTAGATTCTAATAACCTTTCGAGTTACGATATGAATTTCGATTTTCGATATTGATTTCGACTTTCGATAAGACTTTTCGACTTCCGATAAGACTTTCGATTTCCGGTAAGACTTTCGACTTCCGATATGACTTCCGAGTATCGATATGCTTCGAGTTTCGAAAAAAAATTTTTGTCGAAAGTACTTTCGATATCGAGATTGTCGGAAAGTATCGACTTTCAAGGGGCATCCTTAATATTAAGGTGTTTATGACCTTCAGGATACATTGGATGATAAAAAAAAACTACAAAATGTGAGAATTTATCTTTAGTATTAACAATAGAAATTCGACTATTATTACTACTAAATATCAAGAAACACTATCTTATTCAATCATAGTAATTTTAATGTTAGCGTTGTCTTTCATAGTTTTTATAATTCTCAACAACTGATTTTAATTGTTATATTTAGTTTTTTTCTTTTCTACTACAACTTAAAATTCACAGCAACATATGTATGTAAAACTACAGTATCAATAAAGCATGTCTGAAAAAAATGTATCTTGAAAGAGCCGATTTTATTTAAACAATACAAGGAATTTTATTAAATGTTTACAAACTTTGTTGTGGGTAAGATTTTTTAAAACAGGCATTATTCATATTATATTAGTTCATATGCAAACTAAATTTTCTTTTCATTTAAGTATATTATCACCTCGATTGGTATAAATGCCTCGCATCATATTTACACCCCTGAAATCATGGATCCCTGTTTTATTCCTCACATGACTACCCATAAAAAATTCTTGCCACGTGGACGGGGAATAAACAACTTCAATACTGTCTAAACTGGAAGTTATGTGTGTGTACTGTATATCGTTATGGAATGCATATTTTTTAGCCGATTAAATTTATTTGAGAGTTTGGAACCGGTTTTATTTTCGTATGGTAAAACCATAAATTTTTGCGCGAATGCGCATCCTGACATGAATGGACGGGATCTGCAATCGCCTAAATTATACTATAATTCCAACAGTGATTTACTGCGGCAGAATGCGCATGTGAAGAATGTATTGCACTAATTTCAAAGTTGATCATAAATGATGCTTTTGGATGACAAATATAATTGTTATTAGTCAAAGTTTATTGTGCATATTATTATTTTTTTTTTACCAACGAAATTATTGTAAGAATCAAGCCATGCAATAAGTGTATCACATGGTTTCGCGAAACAGATTTTGTTATATTTGACGGAAAAATCGCGCATTAAGGCGTATCAGTTATGGTATGGTTCATTACAACATAACATTTAAACGAAAATCACATTGTGGCAGTACGGAATTTTTGTAAATTAATTTGTTAGTTTGAAATAAAAAAAAATAATCGATTATTAAAATATATCCTTTTTAATAAAATTGTTCCGCGTACTACCTTTATATACATTATACATTTCATGTTAGACCTTGTGACTAATAATGTTACTAATAATGTTCCTATACTATATCTACCATGTCTTTATCGACCTTTGATCTTTATCTACCTTGTTCCTTATCTGGATTGGCATTTTATCAACTTTGGCGCACTGCATCATATTATCCCGAAGGCTGAATATCGATGTTAGGCGTTCTTTCTATTATTGGGATGAAAATGGAACTTATTATATCGTCTCCTATTAATTATTCCGGTCAATAATATATACCGTAATTTTAGAGTCTTACATATCGTTTAATGATTAAAAATTATGTGTACGTACAGTTGTAGTGACCCCAACAAATAACGCCAATTTTCCCATGTATTACAGTTTCAAAACCAAAAAAAAAAAAAGTTAATACGTACGTACGTACCTATGAAATATTTAAGTTTATACATATTTGTTTTGGAAATTATTTCTCTAAATCGGATAAAATTATTAAGTATAAACTCCGATTAAAGATTATATATTTGGGAAATGTACGACGGTATTGTTCCAAGATCATACAAATAAGTCAAGACAAAGAAGCATAAATGCACATCTAAACTTTATCTTCATTTACTATGTTACACAACTAGTAAACCACTAATATTTTTGTATATTTTTATTAGGAATACGTTCATAAAATTCATTCGTATCGATGGGCGTCCTAATTTTTCCCACCACTATTATAGTACAAAAAAATTCTACGTATAATATCTGATATAATATAGAATAGAGTAGATAAACAATATGAGATAAATACTATGAGATAAAAAACAATACGTACAAATAAGATTGATTTATAATATATAGTAGATATACAAATTAATTTATTATCGTGACAAAGACACGGGTTATACGCTAGTTGATTAATATAATATAAATCACAATCAGTGCAGCCAATTAGAGAAGTGGTGGGGTAAATCCCATATGAATATGCTTTTGACTGTAAAACAGATTTAGACAATTCTTTATTTGGCTATTCACTCTTTATACGTACCCGTTTAAAATTTTCTGGAAAACAAATAAATTTGATTAATTGTGTCATCAAGATGACAGATTTGTTGTGTACATGACATAATTACTGTTCGATAACTTCTGTTAGCCAATCTACTGAGAATTTGATCAACATTCGATATGCACATGATTCGAATGCTCAGTTCCACAATAAATTTGTTAAAAAAAAACAATTATGTGCGACATTGAAAATTAAAGTACGAGTACGTACGTGCGTGCTTAGGTAACATTTCAATGTAAAGCTGATCAATCAGACCTTTAAATTAAAAAGATAGACCACAAGCGTTTATTTATTGAATTCATTAACATTAAAGTTATCTAAGTGAAACGAAAAAAAAAAAATTTTAAATTGGATGATCTAACGTATATTAGGTAATTTTCGAAAAGATCACGATCAAGGTTTTCGATATATAATTGCTACAATAGTATTTTGTCCTTTCCTTTAATAGAATTATCCTAATAAAATCAATAACACTGTAACTAATATTGATCTGATTTTTCTGCAAGGGAGAAGAGATAAAACGATTAAATAAAAAACCTCGTATTTGAATTGAAAAAATAAGTATAATTTTCTATACTTTATACATTTAGTAGTTAATACCATTGTAACTCAACCTCTTGAAAGTCATTTTACCGACAGGTCATTTCACTGACATATTAGCCCGATTTAGGGTTAGAATTAGGTTAGTGCTGGCCAATTTTTTATTTTCTGTGAAATGGCTGTCGGTTAAATGAGACATAACCGTTAATACTATTCTATTTAAAAACTGTAATATTTATTCACAATCACAAATAAAGTATAACAATTTAATGCTACGTAATACGTACGTATGCACTGTACGCATTGTTTAAAATTCGATGTTCTCAGTGTTCTCAGAGAACATTAATCAATTTTTAAGAACTTTATTATTATAAATATGTTCTCTATTTGAGAGCATTTGATAAATTCTTTGATATTAAAAAATTTTCAACTTTCCTATGTAGAGAACATTAAAAGCTCTCAATATACTTTCTTGAGAACATAAAATCAAATTTGAATTTGAAACACTGACTGTATGTAATTCAATATAATATAAAATCCACATTTCTCAAAATTTAGGATGTCTCCCTCAATGTAATTTGTTAATTATCAAGTCGTTGCTCAATTGAAATCATTTTAATAATAACTTCGCCGAAAATCCATTATGTGAAATGTGGACCGTAAATTTCAGTCAAAGTAATTCTGAAAAACTTTGGTGTCAGGGTTTTTTGACTTAAATTATAAACACAATGATCAATTTTCTCAGCAAATTAGTTATCTAGTAAACCCATCGAATGGAGGCTTTAAACGGCCTTAGTTTATGAAACTGTTTTCTGCGCACAAAAAAAAAAAAATTACTTATAAAATTTTGATTTTAAAATAAATACCTTTGAAATTTTTACTTCGAAATAATTTGAAATTTTTTTTATCCCAGTCTCAATTACTTAGATTTTATGTTGTAAGTGGATTCGGAATTCTATAGATTCCGAATCCACTTAAGTGGGAATCGGATCTTAAAACGATTCATGTGGTGATGTAATTTAATGATTAATAAATAATTATACGTATTTAAAAATATATTCGAATAAATAATTATTTTATTTTTTCTAAGCCTATACTCTACAAATGATTTATATTATCGTGGTTGACCAAGCGAGTGCAAAAATAATAATTGTAAATGTAAACTCTCTGGTATGCTACATATATAGTACAAAATGTAAAAATAAATAAATAATATATAATTTTTATTTAGTTTATATTTTTTAGTAAATTATTTGTAATTACTAAATTGTAATCGATAGTTTTTAAAATTCTGTTTCAGTGGATTCGGCATTTATTCAAGTGGATTTGGAATCTACAGAATTCCGAATTTACTTACACATATATATGTTTAAGAGCGGTTGGAAGTTGCGGAAGAAGGGTAAAGACATGCAAGGAGGCGATTAGAAGAGAAGGAAGAAGAATTAAAGAAAAGAGAAGCTTATTGGAATGATTATAATACGTAAAAAAAAATTCAAATAAAATTTCTTGTATATAATTTCTTTAAATATGTTCTTTTTTGAGAATGGTTAATGTAATTCAGAACTTCATAAAGCTTTTTTTCTACGGTAAATAAAAGGGTAAGCTTGAGCCAGAAAGTAGTTTATATTCTAATCCTTTTAACGATTTTTATTCATTATAGGTTGCTCCATTGGAGAAGATTTCATATATCCTTTTGGTTTTTCTTTTCGAAAATAGAATGCTTGTACTGACATTTTACATTTATCTAGTTCTTGAGGATTTTCATCATTTCGCTAGAATCACGTGATGAATATCTGAAATCGCCTTTAAGTAAATTTTTCTATACTGATTTTTGACTTCCAAATTTACTGTTAAATTTTATCACTTTACCTTATAAGTTTTACTATGAAGGGATATTAGTATTGGGCTTAGATCGGTGGCTTTCAATTTGTAATCTTTATAAATTAATTCTGAGTTCGTGCTTTAATAGTTTCTGATTGGTTGAAATGTGACCGAAGTATAGTGATGGGCCTGCGCGGGATTTTTAATATGATCCCAATTTAGGCCAGCTGGCCCGCATTAACATAATTTCCCTATCCCGCGCGGGATATTTTGGAAAACCGTGATTTGCCCATCACTACTTATAGGTGATGTCTAACTGATTACCCATCTCAGGAACACGGAAATTTTATTTTAAAAATTTGGATTGAGAAATGCACATATTTGGATAAATTTCGATAATTATTTAGCCAACATAACAAAATAAATGCTGCAATTTTTGATTAGAAATTAAAGTCCGAATTTAAT
>CAJVPM010001946.1:0-10836 GCA_910592325.1 Scutellospora calospora | reverse complement strand
ATATACTATTTATTATTTGCCTCTTAGCCCTAACATAAATCACTACAAAAACCTCTTTGTTAAGTCTTATTTCTAGACACCATATAACAAGCTGTAAAGTTATAGTCTTCATACTATAATCAGCAGTCTCTTGGAACTCTAGAAGAGGTGAATTCCCTGTTTGACAATTTGGTGATGACTATAAGATAAAGTTCTCATTTCCGAAAAAAATTGCATTCAGTTACTACTAAGAGAAGTACATCAGTTTCCATCCGTTCTACTTGAAATTTTTATCACATAATCTCGAAAACTATCCGTATCTTTCATACTAAGCTTAGCCTTAGTAGAAAATCTCTCTAGAATCCGATATTTACGTTCAAAGTTGATAAAGCTATGAAGACTATTGAATTTAGTTGTTAATAAGCAAAGTCTATCAATTTTAATTCGTTCGAGTTTAAATTTTAACTGTATAATCTTGAATACCTTGCTCATCTTTTGTACTAAGCTATACCATAGTAGAAAACTCCTCTGAAACCGAGTATACCTCTCCAAAGTTGTTATGGCGATTTGAAACATCTCTTGCAAATTTTTTGAAGATCCTTTTCTTCTTTTAAGTCATGTAATACAAGGCTGAAATTACAATATCTCAGCATCCAGATATTCAATCAACAAGATCTCAACGTCTTTAGACTCACACAGACCTCCTGAACAATATTCCCTTAATACACAAACCCTGTTAGAATAGTAAAATTTTGAGTAAACGTCAAATCTCAAAATTTTAATTAAAAATCACTTTTCATCATTACTATATAATATTTTCATATTATTATATACATACTATATATCTCATTATTTTTAGGTTACTATACCTATCTACAATAATAATGATAAATAATATCAATGAAAAGTTACATATCTTTTATAACCCTTGGTCTGATCTCAGTTTTGATCAAAATGATCTACCACCTGTACCTGATGCTCTACCTATAGAAGATGAGTTGCCAACTGAACAGGAAGCTCTACAACTAGCATTTATACAATACTATAATGATAAAGATATGGATGATACTCAAGATCCATGGGAAATATTTGAAGAAACAGTAATTGACTCTGGACAAGCAATAGGATACAACTTTGATGAAAAATCTGATCTTGATGAAGTTAATATTTTTTATACATCAGATGAAGAAACTATTGATACACCTACTATCAGAAAGAAGCTATTATCTGTTTACACTATCAATAACCTTATTTAGACAAGATTAAAGCAAATTCAAAAGCTCTTACAACTTAGGATTAACAAGTACAGATTACATAAAAGTAATTAGATTCTTGCTGATATTTAATTTTTCCTATACCCAAACTTGCCTACACCCTTAAAGAATTTAAACAAAGATTTTGTGAAGTTAATCAATATAAAAAAGAAGCAAACTCAGGATAGATTAGTCAAACAAATTTTGAAAAAAGTAGAAAAATATAAAAAGTTACATTTTAAAGGATATATTTCAAAGTATTGTTATTGTTAAAGTTAGATTATTTTTATTAGTATAGTTAGTTAGCAAAGATATATAATTTATTGGATATTATATTATTATAGTTATATAGTTATTGAACATTATATTTTAGTTTTAGCCTTCATTAGGTCTAGTATTTATGGTTGACTAGAATAGATTTGAGCGAGGTTGGAGCTTTTATTATTATCACTTTATATCACTTTATTTTGTTAGAATATTTCAGTTTGTTACGTTTATGCAAAAGTAAGCTGATGGTGAGAATGTCTTTACCCTTTGCAATTAGATATTGCATAAAATAACTTGAAGTTTGTTATTTCTAAGCAAAAATAACTGAAGGTTAGATATTTTACCTTATTGAAAAATAATCATAACAACAACTGTAGAAATTGGAATAGCTATAAGTCTTTTAATTAGCCTGACAATAGCACGTAAATAATTGTTAAGCATGCTAAGAAAGAATTTGGAATTCTTTATTAGAAAAATCTATAAGTCATGTATATAGCCTAGTACTGGCGAATCTAATAAGTACTGTGCATAATGAAAAACTTGAATTATTTGAGCAATTAGAATAGAGTATATATTCTTATATCACTATACTTATTCTTACAACAATATTTTAGAATTTGAATATTTGATTACAATCAATTGGGTCTTTGACTTTTAAGATATTGTATCTTAAATCTATCATTAAAATCAATTCAGTTTAGGTTAATAGTGTCCTAACAAAAGATATCTACAATTTGACAAATACTATTACAAATCAATTTAAAGAAAACAACAATTTTAGACAAAGAGATTATATTAAGCAAAGAAATTATATTGAATATTTTATTGAAAATATTTTGATACAAAAATTTATAACTACAATTTGGAAGTTACAACAACATCAACAACTTTATTGAAAGATACTTTTATTTTGACAACAACTTAAACTTAGAAGTTAAAGTAACATTGACAACTTTAATTTTATTAAACACAGTAGATTAGAAATTTATTTAAGAAAAATTATTTACATATTACTTCTACCTCCAAAGAAACCAAAACCTACTCTTCTACTACTACTGCTACTATTGTTATTATTATTATTCCTTTTTGTTTCTACTTGAACTTCTAAATCTACTGCTCGAGTTCTCAAATGATTTCTTTCAACCAACAACCTCTCATATTCTGCATCTCTTATCCAATTTCTTTGAACACTCTCTACAATAATTTCTTGCTACTCCTCAACTCTTTCTTCTAACTGATGAACTCGATGATATAAACTGTTAATTTCTTAAACTAACCTAAAGATTTTGGAACAAAGTTAGATATATTATTTGAAATATAATATATTACTCGAAAATACCTTCTATTATCTGTTTGGACAATATTCAAAGCTTCAAAAAGAGGATTACTAGAACTTTCTCTTAAGCAACAAGCAGAAGACCTTCTTTGTTGATTATTAAAATGACGAGTCATATTGTTATTATTATTATTATAGTTTAAAAATTTTAAATTTTTATTTAAAGTTTTTAATTTTATCGATCTTATCAAAAACCTTATATATAATTTATCTTAACATATCACCTGACTTAATTTAAAAATTCTCATTGGACAATTACTAGCAAAGTTCTAATGTTTAAAAAGACTCTGCAAAAAAATTTAGATATTAAGCAGTTGTAGGATAATAGTTTGAATATGTATACCTAGTAGATCCCTAGGTCAAGAGTTCAAGTCTAGCTTAGGATATGCCAAGCCTAGCTGACGAGTATAGAGAATAGTCCTTAAGTTTAATATCTGCTATTTTTTTATTTTTATTCGATATTACTATTTGTTCAGATAATAGTAATTATATTTTAAATCTTTGATATACTTTAAGTATTTCTTTTATTTGACAAAGAATACTTTAATTTTCGATTTTATTTCAATTTTTATTTTATCGTTAATTTTTGAAACTTATAATTTTTAACAAAAATTATAAAGATCATTCGATTCAATGAAATTATACAACTTTTATGAACAATTTTACAAACATTTTTTCAAACAATTTACAAATTATATTATATTTAGAAAATTTCATTATAATATTTTTAATACTTTATTTAATTAGAATTTTATTTAATAATTTTATTAGTTTAGAAAAATTTTGAATAATTTTTTATTTACAAATTTTTAAAACCCCAATTTCATCCTACAAATTTCCTCCTCTAAACCCTCCTTCTCTTCTTCCAATTTATTAATCCTCTTATTCAATTCCTTCTCTTTTCTTTCTCAAAATACTATTATATCATTATATCCTTTATACATTCGATTATATTCATCTTTCTTTTTCTCAAACTTCTCCTTATACTCGACCATCTTCTGAAAAACATCTTCAACATCATACCTAGCCAAAAACTCTTTATAACCTTCTAATTCTTTGTTCATACATTCTTGAAACTTCTTAAATTCTCTCTCCAACTTACTATTACTTTCTTGCAACATCTTTATCTCTTCTTCATAATACTCTTTATTTCTTTTAAACTTCACATCGACGTACTCCAACTATCTTTCTTTCTTCTCAAACTCCTTTCTATACTCTTCCATCATTGAAAAAACTTCTCTTACTCCTTTTTCTTCTATCACTTCTTTGTACCTCAACTTTTCTTTCTCTGCTTCTTCCCATATCTTTTTATAATCGTTCACCTCATTCGACAAAACTTCTTTCCCCTTCTCTTTTCCTTTCTTAAATCTTCCTTCTTCAACTTTCTACTTTTTTCTTTCTTCTAAATCCTTTACTCTCTGTTCTAATTCCACAATCTCCTTCTCTCTTTCTCTAAACTTCTTTTCTATCAACATATTTTCTTCTTTCTCTTTTTTTTCCTTCTCAACTCTAAAAATTTATATTTTTATATTTAGAATATTTTTATTTTATTTTTATACTCTTATTATATTATTACCTTTTTATATTTCTATGCAGTGATCTATCTCTTCGATATAGATAACTGTACTTTCTTTTTTCTATTTTTTATTTTTCTTTTAAAATTTTTTACGAACTTTAAATTTTTTTTTTACCTTCTTTAAACCTTAATTTCAACCACGTGCAATTCTTTATTCTTATTGGTTTATTATTACCAAATTTGAACATTCTTAAGGAGTGTATTTAATTTTTTTATTAACTGCCTGCTTTAGTAAAGTAGTTTGGATTTGTGACCATGAGGCTAGTGGTCATAGGTTCAATATCTACTAGTTGACAGTTAATCTACTGACAAGTTATGGTAGCAGACTAGCACTAAGTAGGATTTCTTTTTATTTAAATATTTAAATTATTTTATTTAAATTATTTTATTCCCCTTTTCAAAACAATACCCCTTTTATATAGACATTTATCAAATAATTTTATTAGAACACTTTTATAATTTTATTAGATTAGAAATTTTATCAAACAATTTTTTTTGATTTTAGTCACATGAAATATTCAAATTCGAATGAATAATTTTAACTAAAATTTGATACTCACAATCAAACTAGTTTTATTATAACAAAATTACTAGTTAATAGATACTTAGAAAACTCTCTACAAGATCATCAATACTTAATTATTTTTACGGAGTTCAAATCTAAGTAGAGAAGAATGTTATAATAGTAAAATTCATATTTTTGCTAATAACTTTTAAACCACCACTTCAATCTTAATGAAACTTATACTATTGGAATTAGCACATCGAGACAGTTCTAATAAGTACAAGATTATATGATTTGGATCACAGGATCCTGAGATCGTTAAAGATTTATGAATATTAATTCATATACAACATGTGACTTAATTCTAATTGAATAATCATAACTGCACCCAAAATCGATGATTTCTACTCCATCTACTATATCTACTATTTCTACACTTTCTACCAGATCTATTATAAATACTAGATCTATCATATCTATTATTTCTTTTATATCTATTATTTATACTATATATACTATTTCTACTATATATATTATTTCTATTATATGTATTATATATTATTACTATTTATAGTTATTTTAGTTAGTTAACTTATCTTTATTCTAATAATTTATACATGTAAATTATCTATAAATACACTACCTTTCTGCTCTTCTAGCAAAGCAGTCTTGTCTTCATACAATTCTCAATAAAGATATAATACTTAGTATCTTCATATACTATTTATTATTTGCCTCTTAGCCCTAACATAAATCACTACAAAAACCTTTTTGTTAAGTCTTATTTCTAGACACCATATAATAAGCTATAAAGTTATAGTCTTCATACTATAATCAGCAGTCTCTGGGAACTCTAGAAGAGGTGAATTCCCTGTTTGACAGTATATTAAGAACTAAGAAGCTTTCAGCAAATCAGATTATTTATATAAATAATATAGTACTATTACCAAAACTCAAATATTTGCTTGCAAACATATGTCTTAGAAAAAAAAACTATGATGCAATTCACCAACTTATGCTAGACTATTAAAGTAGAAAATAGAGCTACCTTCAACATATACAAATGTGACTATATTACATAATGAAATCTTTGGTATAATGAGCTTATGGCAAAAGCATTTAGAGTATCACATATCTGAATTATTTGTAAGAATAAATACAAATAGTATAGTTAGAACAATGATGCTTATGAGACTAAAGTAGTTCTAATTAAATACAAATATATCAGAATGTATACTCATATCAGATTATACAAAGTAGAAAAGAGTTAAGCATAAAAATCTAGATGCTAAAATACTACAATATGCAAAAAGACTAGAGATCAATATTGTTGAAAATAAATTCACAGCAAGTTGGAATATATTAAATGTGCAAAAAAGAAATAAGTATTTTATCAATAATATCTTAAGTAAATACAAGATAAAAGAAGTACAAACAGGTCTAGAAGTACTTAACCTATGGCATATAAACTAGCTTCTTGAAAGTGAAAAAGAAAGAATGCTAACATAGAGGCAGCTCAAAATAAGCAAAGAAAAGAGATATATTAGAAGAAAAGCAAAGTAGTTTGAAGTATTAGAGAATAAAATATTAGAAAATACTGAAACAAGAAAAGTTAAAAACAAAAATAAGAAGATAGGTAAATTTTCAAATCAGAGAAGTGAAGATAAAATATCAGATGACAAAAGGAAAAAAGAATGAGTATTAGTAAAAGGAAAAGAAAATTAGAGAAATCAAATTGGCTGTATTGTCAAAAAAAAGAAAAGGCTAATTGAAGTAGAAATATAGAAAGAAGATCAAGAAAATCAGATTGAAGAATACTAATAGCAAAAAAGATATATAGAGAATTCAAGACTTAAAAAAGAAGGTAAAAACTAGAGAGTAGTACTAAAAGAAGTACAAAATATTTTAAGGTATGTTCAGAAAAAAGACAATACACTATATCTAATATTTGATAGAAAAGCTCTTAAAAGAATAGGAGAAGGCTCTAAAAAGGAAAAAGCAAAAGATTTTAAAAAGTTTAAGAACCTTGAATTAATCGAGTTAGAAAGCAGTTAAGAAATGGAATTAATTAACCAAATAGTTCAAAATACAGAAATCAGAAAAGTACTCAAAATAGAGTTAGAAACAAACAAAGAAAAAGATGAAATAGTTTTCTACACTGACAGCTTACTCAGGGAAAGGGAAAATAGGGAAAAAACAAAGATGGGATATAGTATAGTACAAATAGATAGCATAAATAATATAGTTTATAGTTATAGAGGAAGAATTCAAAACTAGTTTTTATCTACTTAAGCAGAAATAACTACATGTCTAGTTGCAATTCTATTAGCATCTAGTAAATGCAAAGTAGAAATTCGAACAGATAGCACATATGTGATAGTAGCAATTGAAAACTGTCTAAGTTATAAGAAAACATGTAAATGGTTTAAGTCTAAAAATAGTAATATCTTGCAAGCAATTAAAAAAGCAAGTATAAGTAAATCAATACAACTAAGGTTTACTAAAGTTAAAGGCCATTCAGATAATATATTTAATGATCTAGCAGACAGCTTAGCAAAAAAAGGCTTACAGAAATTTTGTATTGCAGAATTCAAAGATATTAGTAACAGTAGTATAAAATTTATTTCAGAGTAGAAAAATATAAGCTTAGAAACTCTGCTAAGAGCTTTTATTAAAAGAACTGTTCAAACAACTTACAAAGCAGAATGGATATAGTTGCAGAAAAAGAAGGATGAGAAACACCAACTCAGAGTATAAAAGCAAGAATGGAAAGCCTTTAAAGGAATATTAGAAGGCTACCACAAGCAATTCTCGAGCTTAGAAGCAAATCACCTATGCCTATTCAAAATCAAGTGTATTGAAAATATTCTTCCAATGGTAGAAATACTAAATATTAGAAAACTGTATATATACAAAAACAGTCTTTGCAAGAGGTGTACAAAAGAAAAGAATCAATTAACTATCTAATCAAATGCGAAAAGTCACAACTAGCTTTAACAAAAATCAAAAGAAAGTATAGGAACAACTTTCTGAAGATGAAAGAAAAGAAAAGGAATAGAACCTCGAGAGCCTCAAACAGGCATTAAATAGTAGCTTAGAGGAGAGAAGCTAAACACAAGTAGAATGGCTAAGAGGAATTCTTAATAAAGAAAAAGCATCAAAAATCAAAGATATAGTTGGATCAGAAAAGATGATAATTAGATTCTGGTGTATGTTCTGGCACATCTAGATGGAATTATTATACAAAGAAATCTGGAAGAGCTGATGCAAAGATATGGAAGCTTGGGAAAAAAAAGAAAATATATTCTGAAAAGAAAAATATCAACGAAAAGAAAAGATAGAAAGAAGAAAAAGTAAAAAGAAGAAGAAATATAAAGAAAACATCAGCAAAAAGACTAGCAAAAGCAGAGTAGATGAAAACACAAATATAAGTGGCATTAGTCTTAGAATAGCATTATGTAGTATAGAAAGGGAAGTTAAGGAGAGCAAAAAAAGTAATTGGGTATGACGGGCTGTGGCGTCCACCCTATGAGGATTTGTTTCTGTAATAATATATTAACAATAATCTAGGACAAAGGTCACTATGGCAGGTCACACATAGGTATTTTTAGAATAACTGGGTGAGTCGGAACTTAAAAAATTAGGTATTAGAAGGTTTAACCGTATAATATTGTTTTTCTATATAAAACAAATCTAAATAAAGTTACGTATGACTGCTGAATGTTAAAAAAAATATATATATCTACTAGAAATTCTAAATAATAACTGAAGTCACTTAAATCTTCTTTAAAGAAATCTTCAAATACTATGAATTACTATGATTTATAGTTTCTGATAGAGATCCAAAATTTATCAGTAAATTTTAGAAAAGCTTTTTTAAAATAATAAAAACAGAGTTAAAGATATTAACAGTAATATACCTACAAACAAACAGCTAAACAGAATGCACTAACTGAATTCTTGAGGAAATTTTACATATATATATAAACCATAAGCAAGATAATTAAGAAGAGATCTTTATACAGACAAGGCAATAGTTATGAAGGAGGATAGAAAAAACAGAATAGAGATCAGATGAATAACTAAAACTAAAAATAGATTAGATAACAACATTAGTTTTAGTAGTAACATAGAAAATTGTCTTTTTTTAACTCATGCTGAATTAGATACAATTTGGACTGCCTTACTAGCAATACCTATAAAAACCCAAGTTCATATATTCACTAATAGCAAAGCTGCAATAGAAGCTATTGAAAAATACAACAATATCAACAAACTAAGAAAATATTTTAAAGTTAAAAATAAAAGCTTGCTAAGCCAAATAAGAAGTTGCTGCAAAGCAAAAAATCTAAATTCGAGTCTTTATAAAATGAAGAGACATAGTAGTAACATTAGCAATAACTTAGCAGATAGATTTACAAAAAGAGGTCTAAATGCAAATAGTACTCTAAGTATATCAGAAACTAGTTCAGCAGATATTATTTACATCTCTAAATAAAAAAATCAAAGTATAGACAGCTCATTAAGATCTTTCATAAATATTATCTCTGCAGTATACTATAAAACAGAATGATCAAAGCTAAGCAAAATAGCAGATATATTAGAGCAAAATTATGAAGATACTAGAAACAACAAACTAATTTAGAATAATATATAGCAGATTCTAAAGAAGCTATAGAGCAAAAAGTATATAAGCCTAAAAAAGAGCAAAGTACTGATATTCTAAATAAAATATATAAATAATATACTGTCTACAAAGGATATATATTTCCAAAGAAACCCTAATTTATACAAAAATCAAAGATATATAACATGCTTCTGAAATGATAAGACCTTATATTATATTACAGAATATGAAATATATCAAAAAATTTGGAAAAACTTAGAAGAGAAAGCAATATAACTAACTGAACTTGAAATTCTATCACAGTATAATAACTTTTTAAATATTAATCTATTCAAAAAAGCAATCTATAGGGATTAACAGAATATAATTCTGAGCAACAGAAGATTATTGCTAAGAGGATTTATAAATACTAAACAACAAAGAGAAGTTATGAAAATAACTAGCTCTAAAAGAAAAACAAACTTAATTTTAGCTAAATTTATAGAGCAATTCTGGAATTGTTTCTATGAACAATTATAAAAGTTCTGTTACGAGATAATAGCCAAATAGGAAAAGAAAAACAATATTTAAAGAAAAGACAAAAAGAAAAAATGAAAATGAAGAAGTACAATACTAGATAAAGAAAATATCATACCTACAGATATTTTCAAAGAAATACAAAAAGAAAAAGAAACAAGTATTCAAGAGAAAACAAGTAAAAAAATTGATCAATAGGTTACTATAGTGTTAAAGAAAGATGATCAAAATTTAAAACAAAATAGGAGATCTTAATATAGGCTAGTAGTAGCCTCTTAGTGATTAGTAACTAGTAAGTTGTTTATAGCATAATATTTCTATGAGAAAAAATATTGCTATAGCAGATTAGAGATTGAACCTAAGTGGGTACAACTTGGGTCACCTGCAGGTAGGTGAGTAACTCGAGTTAGAGTTGTAGTAACTTAGGTAAAAACAAGTAGGAACACATAGGTAGTCAACTCACAGTTAACCCACAGGTAGTCATCCAATTAGTGTTTGAATAAAATTCTCAATAAAATTTTGAATTCAAACAAGATTTGAATGAAATCCAAAAGTAAGCAAAGTACTTTATAATTTTTATTAAATTAAATGATTTTATTATAAGCATTGAAATCTAGTAATAAATTCAAAGTTTCATTATTTTAACTAATTGTGCTAAAATAAATAATTAATCATCATCGAGAATCTCAACTGAGTCAAAAGGTTTACTAACTAAAAATAATTCAAAATTTTAATTTAGCTAACTAGACTTTTTATAATTTACAAAATATGTTGTAG
>CAJVPM010001945.1:0-10838 GCA_910592325.1 Scutellospora calospora | reverse complement strand
ATTTTTTTAAAAAATGCCAATATCTCGAAACTTCGTTTATGAAACCATCTTTGGGGTATTAATAAAAAAAATTCCTTACTAAATTTTACATATAACTATTATTTTGCCAAAATCTTAGGCCTCACTCTAACTCTAAAGTTAAAAAAGATTACTTTTTTTTAATAAAAAAATTTTTTTTTGTTTATACCCGTGTATAAACATGTGTGTAAATTTAGAAATTTTCTAAATAATTACTTATTCAAAATTGATAAAAATTAGTTTATTTAAAATATATAGATCAGTATGATTAAAATAATTAAAAAAATATAAATTTTGAATAAGTAGTTATTAAGATATCTTTGTTCAAAGTTTGAAAAAAACTTTACTATAATTTTTATTTTAATAGTTGTCTAAAATTTTTCAAACTTTGAATGAAGATATCTTAATAACTACTTAGCAAAATTGATAGTTGTTTTTTATTTTAATTTTACTAATCCATATATTTTAAATAAAAAAATTTTTATTGATTTTGAATAGTTGATTATCAAGATACCTTCATCCAAGGTTTGAATAAACTTCTGTTTTGATGGATATCTAAATTTTTCCAAACTTTGAATGAAGATATCTTGATAACAACCTATTCAAAATCAATGATTTTTTTTTATTTAAAATGTATAGATTGGTAGAATTAAAATAAAGAAAAAATTTATCGATTTTTATAATTGGTTATCGAGATATCTTCGTTCAAAGTTTAAAAAAATTCAATGACAATCGTTTTTTGTACGTTTTGTCACGTGATTATCAGTACGTGCAAAAATCAAATGATCAGTACATGTCCGTAGTAGAGTTGCAGATGAAACTAAATTAAGCTGATGAAACTAGTGACTATCTAATATCTGATTGGCTGTTCTGTTAGAATAGCTAATCAGATATTAGATAGTCACTAGTTTCACCAGCTTAATTTAGTTTCACCAGCAACTCTAGTCCATAGACCTGGCGCAAAAAAATGTCGAGATCACGCGATCAGCGATCATTTCTGACCGTAATCGGAAAGAGCTCAAAAGATAATCTTATTAACATACGTTAAAGACATGCTTCGAAAAAACATATTAGGATTTAGAGGTTTGTGTATAGTAGAGTTGCAGGTGAAACTAAATTAAGCTGGTGAAACTGATGACTATCTTATATCTGATTGGCTGTTCTGCTAGAATAGCCAATCAAATATTAGATAGTCACCAGTTTCACCAGCTTAATTTAGTTTCACCTGCAACTCTAATAATTACACATGCTTCAAAATTTAATCTGAAGATTTGAATACTTCATAAAAATTCTGAAAGAAATGGTCAGTCAAATTATCGATGAAAGACGAGACAATATGAATTTCATATATTAAAGATAAATGATGAATATAATGTCTGGACATTAATAAGTGTCGCGGATTATGGTGAGATTTGAACATATTTTATTATGAAATTTTAAAATTTTCTGGGTGTATTTTCTTAGCTTTGTTTTTAGGGTTAGGTTAGGGTTTAGAGCAGGGATGGTAAATGACCTGAAATGACCCAAATGACTCAAATGACTAGTGACCAGACATTAACTAATAATCCAATCCTTTTTAACCAATCAGAATTAATTATTAGACAAAAGGCAATTTTTATAAATACGATTGATAATAGTATGTACATATAAAAGTCAAAATTTTATTAAATTAGTTGATATTTGCATATTAAGTAAAGTTGTTCAAGAGAACAAATTACATCTATATTGAAATTTTCATGTAATTTTAATAACTTTTTATTAAGTTGTTTTTGCGTTTTACATTTATATAAAAAAATTTAAAATTTTTTCATATAAACATAAAATATAAAAATGTCTTAATAAAAAGTTATCAAAATTACATGAAAATTTCAATATAGATGTAATTTCTTCTCCTGAACAACTTTACTTAATATGTAAATATGATTAACTTAGTAAAATTTTGACTTTTATATGTACCTACGACTATCGATTAGTAAAATCATAGCATTCAATATCTTTTTATATTAGCTATCTAACCAATAAAATTACTTCAAATGCAAATGACCCAAATGACCTAATGACCCCAAATGACCAGGTCATTTACCATCCCTGGTTTAGGATTAGAGCTATTTAAAAAAGAGTACAAGTAGATTTTAGTAGGGTTTATATTTTCAAAAGGAGACCCCAAATCTCATCATGATCTCATCATAATTATAATAAGATTGAATATTGTCAGCGAGAATCTTTTTCATTATACAGTACTTATTATAATGACCTTTTAGACAATGATGCCGGCTATTTCTGGATGTTTTTCTGAATTTTATAAACCAAAGTGAAAAATTCCAAGTGAATTGGAAAGCTTTGGCACTAAATAGTATATCGTTTTTGAAATATAAAATCAAGATAATCAGTTATCTGTTTTTTTTTTCTAGGAAATTAACTTTTTTTCAATCTGCTAGAAGGAAGAAACGCCGGCACATGAACATATTTTCACAAAAATAATTAATAATTATATATACAAAAATACAAGAATTATAAATATTAATTACTAGGATGAAGCCAAAATAATGTTCGAAATTCATTAAATAGAATGATCTTTCAAATAAAGTACTTCGGCCTCCATCACCTGTATGCATATTACGATTTTTAATGTGATTAAATCCCATGTTCTAATTTTCAAAGTCTATTTCAATCCTATTTTCTCCAAATATTATGCTCCATTTTAGACATATATATATTTTAAGATGCAATTATCCAAGGAGTTTTATAATATTTAGCCTATTCTAATAATTTCAAAAAAATTAATTATTAATTAATTAAAAATAATAATAATAATAATTTTATTTACCTTTTGCACTTTGGCTCATTCGATAATTAATTTATCTAAAATTGATTCA
The DNA here is from genome assembly GCA_910592325.1 of Scutellospora calospora. Lineage (NCBI taxonomy): Eukaryota > Fungi > Glomeromycota > Glomeromycetes > Diversisporales > Gigasporaceae > Scutellospora > Scutellospora calospora. The sequence continues at coordinate 7,944 of CAJVPM010001945.1, read as the reverse complement.
CCTATTTCTCGTGAGGTGCATTATGTGGTTCGGAAAGTGATTTCAAATCTCTCGCTGTACGAATATCTATATTTTCTATTTATGAAGACTTATATGAATTTTGTATAAGAAAAATAATAATTATATACTAATATTAATATGGTGAGAAGGCTGATATAAGAACCTGGATAAGATATTGTACTAAAGGACGTCTGTTATGATTTATATCAAAAAGAAATGAGGTTCGGAAATTGCATGATTTTGCTTTGTCTTCAAGAGAAGTTGTAACACATGATCACGCTGATCATGTTAGAGGACTATAGCAAGCGAGATTGCCGACGTTCTTTTACAAGAAATAGGTTGAATGTGTTTCAAAGAGTTCTGGCGTTCAGAAAATACATTAGTGGAGGTTATCTCTAGTTTGATAGATATGTTTATATATCACTTACCATAGATTTTGAGGTTGAAGTTATCAAATCAGAACGTAAAAATATAGCCAATAAAACAATAAAAACTAGAAGTTCAAAAACCAGACCGAGAGGCTATAAACCCGATGTTATGATTCGTGCTTATCTTTGTCAGCGGAAAATGTGATGCCGGCGAATATAAGTCTCAGAACGATCAAAATAAATTAACACAGCTCTGTTTAGCTGGATCTTAAGAACTAGTAAAGAGCTGTTCAAAAGAAATTTTTTATAAAAATTATATAAGGCTCGCTGTTAATATGGCAGGTAAGTATCTTGAGATTCACGGATTGATAAAGGAAAATACCATCTCCCTAGTTATTAAAGCAAAAATACCTCTGGGCAATGAAACGGTTGAATAATAAAGCTTTGGAATGATCACAAAACAATACTACACACGAATTAGGAGATTATATTCTCCACGAAGCATCATATTATATATCTGAATACGAAATCTAAATCAGTAGAAGATATAGACTTTTCAAATTCGACACCTATGCAGTGGAAGAAGTTTGGGTTGTGGACAAATTTTTCAAAGATTCCGAATTTTAACAAATGATTTCACCATCACTGTTGTCTTCTTTGGTCAAATGTTAAGCATGCACACCAAGAAACACAAAGAAAAATACGAAAAGAATATAATATCCCAAAGACATTTTGTCAAATTTTAATAATACGGTATTTGTTACAACTAATCATAAACCAATTGATGATAATAAAGTTAAATCTGGATTTAATATAGTAAAGATTATTTAAAAGATCTTTAAACCAAATACTAAATTGATTATGATCCGAATGCATTAAATTCATACGTCAGAATATCATCCTGATCATAATATCAACCCAAATATTTGAGCATTTTCCACATTTTCACAGAATTCTTGATTTTTATTGTCGATTTTGCCTGGAAATTTTGGAAAAATATTTAATCAGTTAGAGTACCGCAAAGAATAAATTATAGAACCTAATGATGAAATTACGTTCAATTAATGAAACCACCTATGAGTATTAAATTTAAATTAAAAATATACTAAATTATAGCGATAGGGTAGAAACAAAATTGCTAAAAATAGTGTGACTAGAGCTAATCTGGCTAAAAAAAATTACCAAATTTTTGCAATCAATTTTCCCGTGTCCCGCATAGGGATGGCAACGGTTACGATCGGCTACGATTTTCATAGTCGGTTTTCTAAAAATTGAGATGATTTTTTATTTTTGAGTTTTTAATTAAAGTTGTTCAGAATTATATACTGTACATCCCATATTATAAGATACCTTCTCTGGAACTCAGAATTTCAAAATTTGTTAAATCATAACCGGTTATAAATTAACAAATTTTGAAATTCTGAGTTCCAGAGAAGGTATCTTATAATATGGGATGTACAGTATATTAAAAACTCAAAAATAAAAAATCATCTCAATTTTTAGAAAACCGACTATGAAAATCGTAGCCGATCGTAAACGTTGCCATCCCTAGTCCCGCAAACGTTATCACGTGAACAAAATATAAACTATCACGCGTATCAATTAAGTATCATTACATAATCATTATATTCGTTATATGTGCAATTTGGTTGTTTCGATCAAAGAAATGCAGGAGTTTGAAATTATCCAATCTTAGCTTTAATTCTTTTTTTAAAAACTATAAAAAATGATTTAACCCATTTTTTTACCATTCCTAATTTAAAACACGCTTCCCATAATACTGAACACTGTAATAATTATTTTACATTTATTATTAAGATGTAATTTATGCAACTATATTTTTTATAAAATTTATACATCACCCAGATACCCAATTTCAAATAATGCAACTAGAATTTACACCATTCGGACTCTACATAGAATATTACAAAAGTCAAGGCTTGTATAGAAGAAGGTTACGATTCCCTTTGTCAGTTTCAACAAACTTATCAATTTCTAATTTGTTAATCTGTAGTTGAACATCTTTTTCCTTTTATAAAAAAAAAATATTAATTAAATTTTCTTCCACTCTTTACTATTTAATATATATACTGATTTCTTTACCTTTGCCCATTCAAACTTAGGAATTTGTAATATCCGCTTAATTAAAAGCGTTTTGAAAATCTTTTTTTCTGGCTTAATAATTCTCATAATTGCCGAATCTAGTTGAATTGCTCTATCTTCAGCTAATCGTTGTGTTATCTTGACATCCAATGCATCTTGTACCTGAATAATTAAAAATATACAGAAATTAAAATTGATAAGATATCTATTTTTATGATTATACAAAAATAAAATTATACTAATTTCATACCCGTTTAGTCACTTCAAGATCTTCTAACATAATTATGCCATCGTCAACACAAATTATGGTATCCAATGATTCATTAACGCAAAATTTATTAGTGCTTTCGATATCATCATGTGGTGGATCTTTTGATAATAATGGAACTTTCCCGAATATAAGTGATTGTAAAGCACGATTCAGTTCATTGGTTCCTAAACCATATATTTTACTTGTTAGGCAATAAGAACAAATCCTTCGATCTAATTAATAAATATCCTTAATAGCATAGCAAACCTAATTCAGTTTGAACCTTGATTTCTTTGTACGAAAGGTAACTTCCATTTTTCACATTATTAAATAACAGCAATACTAAGGTTGAACATAAGCTCAAATCTATTAGAATGTTCTTCTACACAAAAAGAAATATTATTATTATACCTCTTAATAAATTTATACGAATGAAAGGAATAAATAATTACATACTGGCTCAAAAGTCATTTCAACAATACATCTATCTAATCCATATTGCCATTTTAATTTTTTATTCTTATTTTCGGGATCAGTCTTATATACACGCTCAAAAGCCGTCTTTACTTGTTCTAGCTGAAATAAATATGATTAAAAATGAAATATCATATATATATATTAATATAAATAGTTAACTGTTATTTTAGTTAAATTCGACCTACATTAGGAGGCAATTTTGCATTTAATGTTAAGCTCGTTACGTATTTTGGCCAATTTTCTTGTGTCAAAATGGTAACATATAGAAATGGCACATTCTAAATACTTAAAATATAAATTAGTACAATATTTTTAAAGCCATTAATTATAACATTTTAAAACTCACGCTAGTATAATTGCTATAAGTATTATTAATTTTCTTTGATATTTTTATATTGCTCAACATTACATCCAAATTACTAGAGAATTCAGGTTCCATTGCATTTAATAATCTAGTCGCCAGACTCCTTTCCAATTCAAAGTCGTATGTTTTTTCATAGCAAAGTCTAGCAACAAGATCTGTCATATATAAAGTTCTAAAAATCTCTTTATCTACAGTATAAAATAATTTTTTTTTCAATAATCTATCTTTTTTATCACGTTCAATAAAATTTTTAAATTTAAATTCTTACTATCCATGTATGATATAAATCGGAGGACGATGTCTAAAAGCTCTTCTAAACCCCTCATGTTGTCATTTGTGGCAGATTTCATAAATTCATGTATCAGTCTTGCTACAATATAATGATACAAAAAAAAAAAAATCAGTTAAAAATAATTAAATTTGTCTCACTACCTAAAACTTACCAACAGTTTCATTTATTTTTTTATTTTTACTTATATATTTTGTAACTCGTTGATACCACACCTCTTTGATCACGATATGTAAATCGTCATCATCTTCATCTTCTTCAAATATCGCGTCAATTTCATTTTTAACTTTATTTAAACAATTCAATAATTCAAGAGGCATGGTTACGAATTGTTCATAAATAAAATCTATTTGTTGCTTGTATTAGAATATAAAATATTGTTAATAGTCATCTGGTTAAGGTCAATAATTAATATAATTTCTTACTTCAATAATAGGGTCTATAAATGAATGTAACAGTCCAGCTCCATCAATTTTAACCAGGTAAAAGTACAACAAAGTTAATATTTGACCACGCTTATCACGCGGGTTACGCATAATATCGAAGAACGTTGATTCAACTATATAAAATTATATAAATTATCTATATCATTATGATATATAATGATAAGTATTAAAGGAATAACATACTTTTTTCCCAAATCGATTTTGCATGACGTTTGATTAATATTGATTCTACACGCTTAATCAAAGAATCCTTGGTTCTTGGATGTAAGTATGCAGCAATATGGTTCGTTTCAAATTTGATACGTTCTTTAGCATATTGCAAATATTCATATACATTCAACTTTGGAAAATAAATATCACTTTTAATTTCATAATAATTTGATGTAGTAAATTTAAGTGACTTTTCTATTGGTTCATAAAGCGCTAACTTAATATAGATTTGAAGTATTTCGCGCAACGCTTCTCCATTCCTTAATTCACCGTCTCTAGATAAAAATGAAAGTTAGTTGTACAAAAATTAAAAAAAATTTTTTTTTTATAAATATTTATAAATATTTAATTATTCACCGTTGTTTTTCAATCGAGTCTAATATCCCGAAAAGATTTTTCTTATGTATTTCATGACTACACAATACTTGCTTTCGAAATTCGCATAGTCCCAACCTCCTAATAGATAAAATGACAGTCTAAATAATTCATAGATAATAAAAACAAAAATTTCAAATTGTTAACTATACGTACCAGATTGTTTCTTTTCCTAATAATTGAAAGACAGTATCCAAGTATTGAAAATTATGTTTTATTGTTTCCTTAGAGCAATTTATAAGTAAGTCAGTAAGTGAAACACGACAAACAGGCAAAAATGAATCTTATACCATTTTTTCACTAAAATTCATCCAAGACGCAACAAAAATTTCGATAAAGGCATCGTTTTTCTCTGACTTGCTATATTATATAATATATTGTTCTTATTAGGTATGAAATAAATTAGCCTCATTCCTATAATTTTTATATTACCTCATTAAAGTCCGTCTTATAGTGACCGAATATTGGCTATAAAGATTTTTTTAAACGCGAATGGACTTCTATTTGTTGAGATTTTTCGAAACTTTGAAATGCAATCTGGAGTGAGGAAACTGATGCTTGAATAGGCTGACTACAAAAAATATTTCTAAACTCTTTTTCAAAACTCATAATTGCTATCGATGTATTTGTCATGTTTAATTAGGAATGTATTTGTAAATAACTTTTTTCGCGTTTGTATTTGAGTTTCAACCGATTGGCTAATTTTGGGGTGTTGCAACAGGAGGACCGTCCCTAGCTAAATCGTTACCAAAAATTTTTCAAGTAAAAATTTCGTGTTACGTATTAGATTAGTTAGTATTTTGCCATTAGGTTAGGGTTAGAAAGTATTAAATCTTGCAATTAAAATTTTTATTAGTGCGTAGAAGGCAGTTTCATAGGTTAAATTGGGAATATTTCTCTTTACAGAGTTATAACTTTCATCTTAATTTTTTATTTTCAAGTTTCTAGAATTATTATAAAGTATTGTGAGTTTTTTTTTTTTTTTTTTTTTACATTATACAACATGCCATTGATGAGATTTTTTTTATTAGTATATATAGTGAAAAATGATTACATATGTAAGATTACAACTAGTCCACTTGAAGAGCTACTATACCTGAAATTTATTTGAAAATTCTTTATTTAAATTTTCTGGTTTACTACTTCTCTTTATAGAAAATATCAACAGAGTTAATATATATTTACAAACTTTATAATTCAAAGTCTAGACTTATCTCAGGTATCTCTTCACTAACTTCTTAATTGATAGGTATTGTGATACCTAACTATGCTATACTATATTCTAATTTAGTTTGTATATATCTTTATTTGATATTTATACTGTTATAAAATAGGTTTTAGCATTTTTCTTAATTATTGTATTTTCATATTATTTATATATTTAGATTTATTTAATATCATTTTTTTTAATAACTTATTAGCTATAGTTAGATTTAGATTTTACTATTAGATTCAGCTCAATTAAATCTTTCAAATAAGCTATATTTTATATCTGTAAGATATGTAGTTATTGAGTTATTTTAGAAACAACATTAGAATAAATTACTTTTTCTACTTTTTCTACCTTTTCTAAAAAGCTATATAAACCTTTCCTTTTTCTCTTTCTGTAAAATCAGTCTGTATAGTTTTATTTTTTTTATTTTTTTTTTATTTTTTAACAAGCTGTTCGCAAATTTTTATTAAGTATTATTTTCAAATTATATTTGTTAGTGAGGATACAATTGGCTACACATACAACTTTAGTTATTGTCTATTTACAGGTTTTGCCATATAGGTTACTTACTAATTGCTATACCTAGTATCTGCCTGTAGATACTCTATTTAAATCCTCTGGAATCACTATATAACTCTATATTTAACCTAATGTTTTATATCTATACTAATCTTGTGCTATCTCTTCTGAGAACTATACAAACCAACTTGCGTCTCAAATTGTCTTTATAGAACTAGACTCTATCACAGAGATATGACCTATTTATCTTATTCTAGTGAGAGCTTGCAAATGATCTCAACTATGCTATGCTATTTCTCAATTAAGCTAATATATACTCTTATCAGTGTTTATACAAACCTAGTTTCTTCCGTAGCTCTCTACTAGATTGGTCTAGTTTTTCTGAATGTTTCATAAGATAGATCCTTCCAAATTCAGTTAGCTGCCAAGCCAAGTTGGTGTTGCTATTTGTATAATATTACATCATAATTAACTTTTCTGTTATACTATAGACTTACTCACACTTATTCAGTTTGTATACTTTATTCCTAAACTTCTTTCAGATCAAGCATCAAGCTGGCATGACTATAGAAATCTGTACTATATTATCTAACTCAGAATTTCTACTATACAGGTCCTCTGCTCATAGATCTTATCAAGATTTATTTGTGTAATATTATATCACATTTGACTTTTCCATTATGCTTCCAATACCCAATTGATATTGGTATAACATGATTTATAGGGTTACAACTCTCAGAAATAGATAGGGTTTACTGTAAATTGGATACAAAGGTCCAGATAATTATTCAAATTCGTCAACAGTAGGATTTGAACTCTAGACCTCTTACATAGTGGTCTGGTAATCTAACTAATATACTAAGATCGCCAAACCTATAGTTCTATTTTAATAAAACAGTACTCAATAAAGTTCTAAGTTTTCTACTACATCAGCAAAATATATAAACAAAATCTTACGAAAGATATTATACTCTGAAATCTTTTGAAAAAATTATGATTGATATAAAATATTTCAAAAACAATTTTAAATATTTTCAAAATATTTCAAAATAAATATGGAATAAATAATAAATTTTGAAAATATTTTTTTTTAGAAAAGAAAGTTATTTTAGAAAATATTTATAAACTATCAAAAAATTTTGAAAAATATTCACCAACTATCGAAATAATTCATAATATTTCAAAATAATTTGCAATATTTCAAAATAATTTGTAATATTTTTTTTTTTTTTTTTTATAGAATGAGGCCTTGTCTTGGATTTTATTGAGTTTAATAATATAAGGACAATATGATTGTGTTACATTAATTGACTACTATTACCTAAGCTAG
>CAJVPM010001944.1:0-10839 GCA_910592325.1 Scutellospora calospora | reverse complement strand
AAGATTATCTAAGCTTCCTCTTAGATGCTGACTAGAGAATCTCTTTTGTTCATAGTTGAAATAGTGAGGTATTATTTTTATTGTTATTATTATTCTTTAAAATTTTTAAATTTTTAAAAATTTATTTTTTTTAAAGTTTAATTTTATTGATCTTATCTTTAAACCTTATATATTTTTAAAACTTTAATTTCAAATGACTGAATTAAATTATTTGATTAGACAATTATTAGCAAAACTTTGCTATCTAAAAAGGGTCTGTGAAAAATTTTAGACATTAAGCAGTTGTGAGATAATAGTTTAGATATATGTACCTAGTTGATCTTTAGGTCAAGAGTTCAAATCCAGCTTAGGGTGTAGCAATCCTAACTGATAAGTATAGGTGGTGCCCCTTAAGTTACAATATTTGCTATCTTTTTACTTTATTATTTTATTTGATATTACTATTTATTCGAGCAATAGTAATCTTATTTTAATACCTTTATTATACTTTAAGTACCATCTTTCGCTATAGAAAGTACTTGGAATCTCTTACTATCTACACCAGTTTTTCTTGATTTATACCCCCCAGGTATACTGTATAGCAGAGGGTATACTATATGGGGAATCTTGTGTACAGGGTGTACATATTATAGAACAATTTGTCTAGTAAAAGACCTCTCCAAGCTTTTAATTTATATATGTCACGAATATAAAATCTTGTTTACTATAATTTGTTGTATTTTTAACAATCAATCCCGAAAGTTTTTAACAATCAATTTCTAAAGTTTTAATAGTCGACCCCCAAAGTTTATAATAGTCAATTCCAAAGTTTTTAATAGTTAAACTTTATTTAAATATGGAACAAATAAGATATACACCTATAACAAGACTTCAAATAAAAAAACGTCAATAGACAGCACGTGAAAAACTTTATATTCTTACATATCTTGATAGGTAGCAATATAGATTCTAGTTAGTTTGTTCAATTCTATGTATTCATTAATTAGTTTTTTTTACAATAAATGTATAAGCAGAGTTTTAGGTACTACTATTCGTAGTACTGCTGATAAATTTGGAATTCAGCTGAAACAAATAAGAGAATGGCATAGTAAAAAGCAAGAGCTCATGCTTGCACAACCTCATATTAAGTGTTTAAATAGTGGTCCACGGTCTGCTTATCCTGAACTTGAATTAGAACTTGCAACATGGGTCAAAAATTTATGCAATAATTTAAAGCCTGTTAGTCATTCTATAATACAAACAAAAGCAGCTAGTTTAGCTAGTTTACCACAATATACAAATCAGTTTCCTCATATTAGTTCATTTAGGTGGAGTAATAAATGGTTAGATGGTTTTATGCATTGTTATAAATTTAGTAATCGTCACAAAACTATAGTTGCACAACACTTACCTACAGATTTAGAGGCTAAGCAACAAGAATTTTTAAGTCTTATTCAATATTGTTGTATTCAACATGACTATCCATTATTATTAATTGGAAATATGGATGAAACACCACTTACTTTTGATATGCCAAATAATGTTACAGTTGATACTATAGGAAATAAGACAGTTGGTATTAGAACCTGTAGGCATGAAAAATCTAATTTTACTATAGTTCTTGGTTGTATGGTGGATGGAGCTAAATTACCACTAATAGTTATTTTCAAATTGAAAAATATTCCACGGCATAAATTTCTACTAGGCATAATTATTCGTGCTAATGAAAAAGAGTAGATGAATATTGAGGAAATGATTTATTGGATTGACTATGTATGGAATTATCGTACACCAAATGCTAAAAATCCATGATCATTACTTGTTATGGATTCTTTCCAAGCACATATAGTATCTTCTGTTAAAAAATATATTTCAGAAAAAAATACTAACCTTGTTGTTGTTCCTGGAGGCTTAACGCCAAAAGTTCAACCTCTTGACGTTGCAATCAATAAATCATTTAAGTCAAAGATTTATTTATTTATTTTTTTTTTATTAATTTATTTATAAAATTTTAATTTTAATTTAATAGGTTAGAAAGTTTTATAATGATTGGATATCTCAAGAAATAAAAAAATTAATTCCAACTGGCAAAATTCAACGTCCAGCATATAATGTTATTGCTAAATAGATTAAAAATACATAGGATTCTGTTGATATACAGCTTATTCAATGTTCTTTTAAATGCTGCAATGTATCAACTATGATGGATGGATTAGAAGAAGATATGATCTTTGATTATAATAGCTTAGGTAATTATAATATATAATATTATTTATATAAATTAATTATTAATCGAAATTTTTAGTTCATTGAAAATAATATTCTATACAGATGGGTTTGAACATTATAATACTAGTGATCTGTTTATAGTAACGAAGAAGCTTTTGAAGAGTCTAACTCCATAATTCAACAAAATCAAGTATCCTTTGTGATATTTGATGAGAATCAAGAATATAACGAGTTTGAATCATATTATATTTCACAAGAAGCAGGCAATTATATAAACTAGTGGGATTAAATTTTATATCGATATTAGGTATGAATTCAATTTATAAGTTCTGCAAACATAAATTAATAATTATATTAAAAATATTTATTATAAATCGATAGACTATAGTGAACTTTATAATATGGTTTTGCAATATAGTCATAGTGAAAATTTAAAAAGCAAATTTTATATAAAAGCAAATTCTATAAAACTGCAATAGATAGATAAATTACATATTGCTAAATAAATAAGCAGTGGCAAATTTATTAAATATAAATATTTTTGATTATATTTGGTATTTTAAATGTTATTGTTATTGATAATAAAATAAATATCATTGAATTTTTACATTGAATATATAAGAATCGAAAGAGCTTTAAATATACTGTTGAATTTTTTTAAATATTATGATAAAACTGGTACAGTAATATACCCGGTCTTGTACTAAAAATACAGGTTATAGACCTAGTAATATACCCGGTATAAATCAAGGGGGGTACAGTCAACCAGGGGGTACTCTACAAGGCGAAAGACGGTAAGATTTGAAAATTATTGTATGCCAATCAATAAAAAATATTGAATTCGATCAATAAATCAATATCGATATGTAATCGAACAATTGAATTTTGAATTGAGGTAATCCCCTTACTATCAAATTTTAGCCAATCAACGCAATCCTATGAAAAAATATATGACCGACTTTTTTTCAGAACCATCTGGGCTAATTTGTTTAATGATCTAAATACGTAGCGATAGTGGATGTTGTGTTACTAAATACTGTACTATGATATCGTATAAAATTTAGTCATTGCAATTTTTTTTTTTTTTTTTTTTTTTTTTTTAGTAATGGCTACTACCAAATTTTTTGAAAAGCTTTCAAACAACTTAAGTGACATCCTTATAAATAGTGACGAATATAATGTTATCATCGAAGTTGGTCAAGCACCGAATAACAAAGTTTTTAAAGCACATTCTATAATCCTAAATTCTCGATGTTTATATTTTAAAGATAAATTAAATACAGTAGCTTATGAAAATGGTATTAAAATAATTAAAAAAAATCGATATTTCTGTTAAAGTATTTGAAATTATAATTAAGTAAGAAACAATAAAGAAATAATAAACGGTTAAAATTTAATATTAAAATTTTTTTCTTTTTTTGAATAAATAGGTATATCTACGATGGAACAATATCATTAGTGAAAGTTGACACTTCTGTTGTTTTTGACCTTTTAATCGCTTCTAATGAATTTGGTCTTGAAGAATTAGTTAAGCATATTCAATCATTATTAATTGAGAATAATTCTTCTTGGTTACGTTTAAATTTTGCTCGAGTTTACCAAACTAGCTTTAAATATAACAATCTCGATGCTTTACAAAACTTCTGTGCTAATATTATTGCAAAATATCCAAATATTATTTTTGATTCTGAAGAATTCGTTAATCTTTCTGAAAATATTCTAGTCTTTATCTTAAAACTTGATAATTTACAAATGGAAGAAGGATTGATTTGGGATTATGTTATTAGATGGGGAATTGCTCAAAATCCTTCCTTAACCCCTAATCCTGAACAATGGTCCGATGCAAACTTTTTAATTATGAAAAATACACTCAAAAATTGTCTTCCTTTAATTCGTTATTTTCAAATTTCTGGAAAAGATATTTTTAAGAAAGTTCGACCTTATCAGAAAATTATTGACCCAAATTTATGGGCAGATATTGAAATGAAATTTATGATTCCGGACCAGGCCATTACTTCTCAAATTTTACCTCCTCGTAATTCTTTATTAACATCACTACCTTCACGGTTTGATCAAACATTAACTGATCAAACATTAACTATAAATAAAGCATATGAATTAAAAAAACGAGGAAAATTTTATTTTAAAATGAAAAAATATAATGAAGCACTTGCAGATTTAAATAAGGCATTAGAAATTATATCAAATAATGAATTGACATCAGGATTAATATTAAGTATTCGAGGAGAAACGTATTTCATGATGGGTAAATATGAAGAAGCACTTGTCGATTTAAATGAATCAATTGAAATATTAGATTTTAACCCAGAAATGTTTGCAGCTCGAGGATTAATACATTTTTTAGTGGGTCGATATAAAGAAGCACTTATAGATTTTAATAGATCTTTAGAAACTGATTCAAATAATAATTTTTGTTTGATACTTAGAGGGGAAATTTATCGCATAATGGGAAAATACGAAGAAGCACTTGCAGATTTAACTAAAGCTGAAACCGATAGTTTTTTACTATTGGGAATTCGAGGATTAATTTATAGCTTGATGGGTAGATATGAAGATGCACATACAGATTTAAACGAATTTAAGAATGAATTATTGGCGATTAATCCAAACGATATATCTATGCTTTCTGCTCGAGGATTCTTTTATTTTTTAATGGGCCGATATAATGAAGCACTTGCAGATCTTACTAAATCAATTGAAACTGAGAAAAATGATTCAGACAATCTCATGTATCGAGGAGAGATTTATCGCATAATGGGAAAATACGAAGAAGCGCTTGCAGATATAAATAGGTGTTTAAATATTGAACCTGAAAATTTAGTTGCATTGGGAATTCGAGGATTGATATATCGTTCTATGAGCAGATATGACGAAGCACATACATCATTAAATTTATTAAACAAATTTTTAGAATTGGAGTTACATTATTCACGGACTTTATTAGGACGAGGAAAAACTTATCTCGCAATGGATAGATATGAAGAAGCACTTGCAGACTTAACCAAAACATTAGAATTTATGCCAAATAATGTATTGACTTTGGTATATCGCGGAGAGACTTATCGCATGATGAGCAGATATAAAGAAGCACTTACAGATATAACCAAATCATTGGAAATTTGTCCAAACGATGTAGGAGCATTAGAAGCTCATAAGAAACTTATGGCAGATATGAGAAAAATAGAAAAGTGATAAGATTAATTATCTTTATATATATTTAATTTAAAGGGGACAATACAATTATATTAATTATGTTTTACCGTTTTATTTGTATTTTTTATAAATCTTATAAAGTAGAATTTTTGTCTATTAATGAACTTTAAAAGAGAAAATGTATATTTATTTAATTTGTAAAGTGATAGCAAAAGTTTCGATGCCATATAATATAGTAATACCGGTTATAGATATATAATTTGATTTAGTTATATCAAAAAAAAAAATTCATATCTCAAAAATTCGCTTATGAAACCACCTTCAAAATAAATTCCTTGCTAAATTTTGCATATTTTAGTGCCTAGATAAAATCCCAGGCCTCGCCCTAACCCTAAAGTAAATGAAATGTGATTTTTTTTTGTTTTATCGTTATTAATTTTACGTGATGATCGCCAGTAGTAATTTTTAAAATAGAATAGAAAACAACTCGAATGTTTTTCTGGATCAGAATACATTTTGTATTTATGCGTAACTTAGTACGAATGATAAACTTGTTTATTTATATTGTTTGAATTACTCCCCGATTCGTGATCAGCGAAACATTTACCGTAAATACTCTTTTTTGGTTCGATCTACGTTGCGGATTAGGAAAAACATTCATGTTGTTTTTAATACTATTGGCTATTAGATACTCTTTAACGAGATTCGATACTTTGAATCTAATAAATTACTAGGATTGCAACCCACCCACCCACCTTAGGAGCGTATGCCTATATATATATTTTGTTAGCATTCCCGTGATATTCGATAACCTGTAAATTTGATGTTTATTTTTGTTAATCGGGTAATAAGCCCACGATAATTATTAAAGTAGATTATTACTTGAGATAGCGATATGTATGATTAAATCGTCATTTATAAGCTTGTGCTAGAAGATGGTTTATCCGATAGATTTATCTAAGCTTTAAAAAAAAAAAAATTATTTTAAGCTTTACCGTTTTTTTTTTTAACCGATTATGGATATAACCTAGTGATGTACCATTTATAGAGATAGGCAAAATGTGCTTTTTGCTAATCACCATGCAGATTCACTTTGTACATGATTTTATGTTTTACTTATTAATAGTGTACGTTGTCATCTACATGGTACTACATGGTAATCGCGAAATGCGCATTTTTTTATTTCTAGCCATTTATATGATACCCTAATTTTTTTCGCGTACAGTACGTGGGAAGGGGGCGGTTTGGCTACTGGATCTCTCATGACTAAAATGTATATATAGGCATACGCTTCTAAGGTGGGTGCAATCCTCTAATTTATTAGATTCAAAGTATCGAATCTCATTAAAGAGTATCTAATAGCGAATAGTATTAAAAACAACATGAATGTTTTTCCTAATCCGTAACGTAGATCGAACCAAAAAAGAGTATTTACGGTAAATGTTTCGCTGATCACGAATCGGGGAGTAATTCAAACAAATAAATAAACAAGTTTATCATTCGTACTACGCACTAAGTTACGCACAAATACAAAATGTATTCGGATCCAGAAAAACATTCTAGTTGTTTTCTATTCTATGTTAATTTACCAGATGACTTGCGGATTATCAATTAAAACTTTTTTAATAAAACTAATAAAATATATCTTGAAAAATATTTTTTTTATAAAAAGTATACAATTAAATTTAATATTTAAAGATTTATTTTAAATATAACATTTTAAAAACAATTTCAGAGCAAATTTGTAGGAGAAACGGTTTAAGGGATAGAAACATTATTAACAAAATTTTGAATTAATGTAATATTAAGAACTGTAATATTAAAAATTCTAATAATTCTAAAATTATGTCTAGTCTAATAATTTTTAAGATATGAAATTAAAAATTCAAATAGGCAAGAAATTATTTATTACAAACAAAAATGCTAACATAGTAATTTACATTATATAATTATGTTCGTGTATAATGAAACTACTTTGTTTTCATATTATTGCCGGAAAATTATTCTACATAATTAGAGAAATTTATTTAGTATAAATTTTATAAATTTGTTCTTATCGTTAAAGTCTGACTTGGTATTCTCACCATATCTATTTTTTCCACTCTTTCCACTCTTTCCATTCTTGTTGTAGTTGGCGTTGTGGTTTTCGTTGTTGTTTTTGTTGTTGTTTTTGTTGTAGTTGCCATTGTGGTTTTCGTTGTTGTTTTTATTGTGGTTTTCGTTGTTGTTTTTATTGTGGTTTTCGTTGTTGTTTTTGTTGTGGTTTTCGTTGTTGTTTTTGTTGTCGTTGCCGTTGTGGTTTTTGTTGTCATTGCCGTTGTGGTTTTTGTTGTCGTTGCCGTTGTGGTTTTTGTTGTCGTTGCCATTGTGGTTCATGTTGTTGTTTTTGTTGTCGTTGCCGTTATTGTTTTTGTTGTCGTTGCCGTTGTGGTTCATGTTGTTGTTGGCGTTGTTGTTGCCGTTGTTGTTGGCGTTGTTGTTGCCGTTGTTGTTGGCGTTGTTGTTGCCGTTGTTGTTGAAGTTGTTGTTGCCGTTGTTGTTGAAGTTGTTGTTGCCGTTGTTGTTGCCGTTGTTGTTGCCGTTGTTGTTGCCGTTGTTGTTGCCATTGTTATTGAAGTTGTTATTGAAGTTGTTATTGAAGTTGTCGTTTTTGTTGTTGTTTTTGTTGTTGTTTTGTTGTTGTTTTTGTTGTTGTTGTAGTTGTTGTTGTAGTTGTTGTTTTTGTTGTTGTTGTAGTTGTTGCCTACATTATTTCCATACCTTGCTGATTTATGATTAGAGACATTTCATTTATATAATAGATTAGCGGAATTATAGATTTAACTCGTATATAAAAAATTAAAAAACCTTATTTAAACTTACAATTTTTTTTGTCAGTGCCGTAATAACCTGCATAATCTAATAATTAGAGAGAAGTTTTATTTAGTTTATAGATAATTGTACAATTGATTAGTATAAAATTATAAATTATTATAAAATTTAATCAATATTAATTTACTCACTTTTGGAGGCTAATAATTTAAAAATTCATTAATGATAAATTATTATAATAAAAATTTTCAATTTTTAGAAATTAGTGTTGTACTCACGTGTATTATAGGTTCCATAGCGATAGTTTTCAGGGTATCCGTGCACTAATAATTTAAATTATTGGAAAAATTTATTAGAAAAATGTGATGACCAATAAATCACGGGATCATAGATTAAATTATAAACCTACCTTCACTACCTTTACTACTTTTACCTTCACTACCTTTACCACTTTTACCGGGCATAGGCATGGCTAAAGTAAAGGTGATGGCAATAAGAACCAAAGCGATGGAAAGGATTAAAGATAATTTGGCCATTTTAAAGTAATTTTTTTTCGGAATTAAAGGAAATATTTGGGGATTTTTTTTTCGAAATTGAAGTATGAAAGCAGAAGAAATATTATATATCAAGATTCTGCAAATGAGAGTGATGAGGGAAGAAAGAGTGAATCGTTACGATTTATATATTTTCTTGAAATGCATAGTTTTGTAATGCTAAAAGCATTAAATATAACATAATGCGGACGCATGTGGAAATGTTGAGATATTATTAGGAATAAAATATAAATTCATCGTTTGTCGATTGAAATTAATCTCAAGAATAACTTTGATGCTATAATAAGTTCACAAACACTGCACGTAATAAAGAGTTACTTGCAGTTGGGAAAGAATTATTGGCATACATACACAAGCTAACATTGTTGGGAGAGCATTAGCATACATGCCAAGCTAACCCTGATGATAGACGTGAATAGAGGAATTGGCATTCATAAATTTAAGACATGAACTTTATTATCATAGCTAAAAATTTACAGTATTATTGTACTTAAAGACAAGATTATTAGATGTATACATTTAAAAGGCTTACATAACAATAACAATTTTGGCAAAGAAAAGGGTATCATCATAAAAGGTATTAAATTTTTTATCATGTCCAAACTAAACTTTTGCCAATGTGCAATAAATAAATTGCATTTAGAGAGGTGCATGAGAGTACATTTGGGAGATTAAGCGGAGAAGAGAGGTAGTGTGCATTTAAATCTCTAAATTAAAAATTATCAGATTAGAGAGTTCGTTAAAGCGGAGTAATTTCGTAATTTCATATAGTGATCTACATGCATTAGCCAGACCAAAATAAGTAGATATAAATAATGAGAAAATGGATGTTTATAACCTACTTTGGAGTATTAGTAAAAAAATGTCTGGAAGGCAATTTTACATATTATAATAGCCTTATCCTAATAATTTTAATTAAATAAGTGCGTTTTATCCCGCTTTAGTGATCCCCCAGATTAGGCTGTAGCTATTATGCCGAACCTTCTGATTCGACTCGATTAAAATCGAATCTCTATCCAAAATTATATTTGTGTATATCGACTTTGTTTTCATAGTAAAATGTTGTGTGCTATTGCTTTTTTTCGCTTGTTTTGTTACATGAGACTCCAAAATTTTATTGGTTCTGGACCAAGAATTTATTAGATCAGAGATGCAATAATATCTCAAGGCATGCGAAGCGTCTGTAAGAGATGGCTTCTAAGGCGCTTGCAACTATAATACGTATACCGTAAAAGTTCATTAAGAGTCCGTAAATATGAATTAGTGCAGTGATTACGTAGTTTGGTTTTATTAAATTATGCATAATTTATACATATCTAAAAATATTTAATGCATGTAGGGCGCTTTCCCATTTATTTGTTTAATGTGCTAGTTTTCTTCATTATTTTTGGATAATTAATTTCGCTGCTCCCGACCAATCGTAACAATTCTTTAATAAAAATCCTTGAGCTTATTTTTATACGTATTCGTTTTTGAATTGAAAATGATTGTAAATTGCTATAACAGTAAAATCATTACACACTACAAATGGGTTGTATTACGAAAATTATTGCGATTTTTAAATAAAATACAGACTTGTGATTGGCTAAAGATTACATAATCAATTTTTATACCTTTGTTTAATATCGTTATGTTTTTGGAACTTTGAACGAAGATATTTCAATGTTTAAGATCATTTTCGAATCCTATTAATTTGCAGTATTCGAAAATAACTTTAAATATTAAAAATGAAAAGGACATTATAACAATATCTTTGTTCAAAATTTTTGAAAAAGTATTAAAAAAAAAAAAAATCCCCAGGAATTTTTATTATCACTTGATTAACCATCACAAAACATAGGGCGCCTTACAACTGTTTTCAAAAAGGTGTGAACAACGATTTCCATATACCTTATATGGGAATCAAAAGAAT
This sequence comes from Scutellospora calospora, assembly GCA_910592325.1. Lineage (NCBI taxonomy): Eukaryota > Fungi > Glomeromycota > Glomeromycetes > Diversisporales > Gigasporaceae > Scutellospora > Scutellospora calospora. Next base: position 180 of record CAJVPM010001944.1, on the reverse strand, counting down.
CTTAAAATTCTGATTAGGAAAATCCAAATAGAGCGGGTCTTTAAAACTCCGGAAATCTGGGAAATATCATAAATTTCCCTTGATATGGTGATCTACGTTCGTTCACACCTTTTTGAAAATAGCTGTAATCAATGAATCAAAAAGTATCGGGGAATAAATTTTACTTAGCAGAAAATATTT
>CAJVPM010001943.1:0-10840 GCA_910592325.1 Scutellospora calospora | reverse complement strand
GACAGTGGGATTTGAACCCCAGACCTCTTGCATGGCGGTCTGGCAACCTAACCACTACACTAAGATCGCCAGACCTGTATAACCTGTATTTATATAACTTTAGACTTATATTATATTATAACTTATCTGTTCAAAGTTCTTACTGTATTTTTTGTATTACTTATATATTTATATAAAGCTATTTCCTAATAGGTCTTTATCTATTACAGATTATCAGTATTATGATCCTTACAGTCACTTCTTATTTTAGATATTCTGGCTTAAAAATATTTTTATTAGTATTTACATAATACTAAAATATGAAAGTACTTACTTATATCAAATTGTATATATATGCTATATTCATATACCTTTTAGAGAACTCCTATGTATTAGTAAGTACAAGCTATATTTTGTAATCAGAGATTACTCTCAACTAGATTTGTAATACATAGTACTACTTCTAGCTTTCATCAGAAGAGGTTAGTATTTAATGTTAGTATACCTTTATATACTATTTGTATTTCTTCTACTAATCTAGTACTTTTAGCTATTTCAGATTATTATATATCTTCAACATATGAAATATCTACTCTACAATAAGAACTTACTTTTTTAAGTTTTTATATATGTCAGAGGTGTTCTATATTCAGTAAGATCAATATCTTATCATTTAGATCTATAGACAAGTTAGCTAGCTTAAGTAGTTAGATATAGTAGTAATATTAGTTTAGAATGAAAGAAAGAGTTAATAATCAGAATATTTAAATAGATAATTCATAGACAGATTGCAAATATAGCAATATAGTATAAAGCTAACAGATAGTTAATTATCTATATAGCAGACTACTTAAATTAAATAATAATTTAAGTTGTATATATATTTTTATTTTTTTTATATCTTGAGCGATCTTGCCTGTCATTTATTAAAAGAAAGCTAAAAAGAAAGCTAAAAATAATCTAATATACAAGTATACTAATTTGTTCTCCCTATACTATTCTGAACTAACTTGGCTGCCTCTAGAGTACCCAAGTTCAATTTGCCGCAGAGGCTATTCTCTTACAAAAACCTTAATCTGTTCGAATAGATTCTCAAAATTCAGTCAACGAAGGCGATTTCTAGCCATATATCAAAATCCTAGGTCTCTTTCTACCTAGTTAAAACTAAGTAAAAAGAAGTTAGTATCTAGTCTCAAGATATAAAAGTGATAAAAATTGTATAAACCTAAGTAGTTACAGTCTATAACTAAATCTATACTAGAAAAAACCTGCTACAAGTAAAGAAAACTAATATAGAACAAAAACAAATAAAGAAAGAAAAAAACAAAACAAAAAGAAATATTGCTCTTTGACCTGGACCAGGTGTAAAAATATTATGTTTAAACAATATGAACATATCTCTTAAATTCTCTGTTCAATATCTATTCCTAGTATCCTCTATTTCTGTATTTGCGCCATTTTACCAAAACTTTCCAGAACCCAATACACGTGACAAAACAAAACATAGCCACATGTTTGTTATTATGTGGTTGTTATTATTGGAGTTTTCTAAAAATAGTAGTAAATATTGTTGATCATTTGGAGAGAGGAAACTAATTTCCTTACTTTTTGAAAAAAAGGATGACTAAAGAGGAGTGGAGTATATAGTTTTTGAACCACCTTGTAATAGAGAGTGTATTAATGCCTGACCTAACTTAGATATTGTAAAGAGTCTACTGAGTATCTTCCAACTTTCAAAAAATAAATTCAGTAATAAATTTCTTTAAAAACATCTTCTGGTTACTCTTCACCAGAACCAAGTCGTATTGCTTATAGTCTCTAGTAAACAAGTGCTACCAAGTTCTTGAGACATATCTCGCGTTGTTTTTTCTATTGATGTTGCTATATATTTGTTAAAATATTAGCTCTATTACTATTTTTAAAATAAAAAGTTTGCTCTGCATGTAGTTTGAGTAATCATCAGAAAGAGTTTGCTTAAGTTGTATATATAGCTTATTGTATACTTATCATATAACTATAAAATCTTAGAAAATTATTATTACAATAACTCTGCAATAACTATTTAATAAAATCTAATTAGCCAAAGAAGCTATCTTAATAATAATAAAAAAAATAAATAAACAAAAAGACAAATAAAAATATTTTTCTTTAATTTTAAGATTAGAGTTTAAAACTTGTATTAGAATTAAAGTTTAATAAGATCTATAATAAAATTTTATAAAATTTTTTTTTTTTTGTTAAAATATTTTGAATCTCTGTAAAAAGAAATGTTTTTTAGCTGATAAGTAATTACTTATTTTTTTTATCTAATACTTAAATTTACATATTATTTCCTATAATTTTGTTTAATTTTTTTGTAAAATTCAGTAAATTAAATTAAATCAAACTGTAATTTTAATCATGCTATGTTTATTAAATTTTTCATTCACTAATTACTAAATTTGTTATAATTTTAATCACAAGATATCAAATATGTAATTATTTGTTTGTTTAATTATTTGTCATATAAAGCATAGTTTTTAAAATATAAAATAATATAAAATCAAACCTAAAAATTTTATAACATACTACTATACTAAAAATAGTTAAAAAAAAAAAAGTTGAAATATGAGATCAAATATACTATGCGGATAGACAAAAAAGGAAAAGAGCATTACAAATGCAAAGCATGTGACAAGAAAGCGGCAAAAAATGCAACGAGATTACAAGAGCATTTGGATATATGTTCTTTGCGAAATTCAACAATAAATGAAGCTTCAAATGTTAATAAGAAACGAAAACAATCAACATCAAATAATAGTAATCATGATCAAGTGAATTGGAATCACGAAGTAAAAATAATCACAAAATAAAATTAATATGCAAAATCTTCATATCGTGTGACTGAAATGATTTAAATAAACGTACAGTACAGCAATTAGTTACCTGCTTTATATTTAAATATAATGATATTGTAACGGATGTCTTGGATATTAATGAATAAAAACCAGGCCGTACTTTATATCATGTGATCAAACTTACGATTTACTGAAAATTGTAATTTTCGTACGTAACACAACCCTACTTATGATATATGATTATTACTTATTACGTACAATTTTCAAATATAATCTAGAGTAAAATTTTAAACTCTTCGAATTGAATTTTGCATCTTTACTTATTATTAAAAATAATAAGTAATAATATGTTACTTACTTTGCTTATCTCTAATGTTGACTTATAAAATGAGATTTTCTGATTTAATTTTGAAACCTCCCAGTATAAAAATATTATAATAAAGAATACTAATTATATTGTAAGATACAAATGTTAGCTTAGAAGTGAAAAATATCTTTTCCACAAAACATATACAGTAGATCATCATTACCTTGAAGAGATTCGATAAACTGTATTTGGTAACTCACTAAATGACGTTTTCTAAAATTTATGTAATTATTACAAGCTATAAATACTATAAAACAATGCGACAAAACCCTTAAAGTTTTCTAGTATGAAAAGAAAGTTACTTTGAATTATTTTCATGTCGGTTTTTATTAGCAAAATAAAAAAAAATAAATAATAAAAACTATATTATATCCAAGAGATTCTGGATATTTTCTGAATATTTACACATATAACTCATAAATGGGAAACAAATCTATATTTTTTTATAGGGTGTATATAACGGTGTTTATGTAAACTAAATAAAAATATTCAACCAATTTAAACTATTTTTCTATTCTAATTGTAACATTTATATATTAAAAGTCATTATAATTTATTAGGGTAAATTCTTAAGACTATTTTTGGTTTCTTACGTATAATTATGTTGAGATCATTATCGGATAAGACTGACTTGAATTAAATAATTATTACCTAATAATCAATTTCTTTCATTCACTTTTTTTATTTGATTTGGTTACTTCCTTCAAACATTTTCCAAAAAAAATAAAAATAAAAATAAAAATATGGAGCAATCGCACTGGCCAGAACATCATCACCCACCCGATGAAAGTATTCTAGGAAGCGCTCGACTTGATCGGCTTTTTCCATCTGTAACTAAAATAGATTCTACACAACCTTATTCAGTTGAAGAATCATTTCAAGAATCAGAATCATCACGAAATGTTATAGAAGTACATCGATTTGTAGCACCTAAACCATTTGTACCTATTACTTCTGGTCAAATAAGGCCTAGATTAATAGATCAAAGGCGTAGGTCTTCATATCTTTCAGAAATGTATGATAATAATCGTCAAATTTATGTTCAAAAAGCTGCTCAAAGGAAAATATCCATGTTACCTAAAGTTATATTAGCTACTGGTGATCACGATCAAACTATAAGATTATGGGAAGTTCCTGAAGGTGTTTCTTGGCGAACTATGGATCATTTTGATTCGGTATATAATTATTATTATAATCCTCATATTTTTTTTTTTTAAAAAAAATATATATTTCTTAAATTTCATTTCTTTACATTTAGCAAGTGAATAGAGTAACTTTATCACCTGACAGAAAATTTCTCGCCGCAGCAGGTGATTTTTAAAATCATTGTTTCAATTAAAGTAAATCAGGGTAAGTAATATATTAGTAGAAATAAATTTATTAAGATACAAAAAATACGTTTAATAATTTTTTTAGGTAATCCCAATGTTCGATTATATGATATGACCACCCATAATCCGAGTCCAGTAAGTCAAATAATAAATACATTATATAAATTGAACTTTATATAATAATAAAATAAAAAAGTTTTTTAAATTTTAAATTTTTAACTGTAGATTATCACATTAAAAGGACATAAACATAATGTAACAGCTGTCGGCTTTATTGATGATAATATAATTTACACGGGAGGTGAAGATGGAACTTTAAAACTTTGGGATGTCAGGTATTGTAAAAAAAAAAAAAAAAAACGGTTTCTTAATAATACTTTGCTAATATTTTAAATATCATTTATAATCCAAAAGAGAAAGATCGGTAAAAAAGACATTCAACAATTTTGTTCCAGATGATATATGTGCTTGGTATAACGCAAGAAAGTCCATGGTAAATGACGTAGCAAAATATCCATCAAAAAACAAATTAGTATCGATAGATGCAGAAGGTTACATAAAATTTTGGGATATAAGGAGTGAATCTAATACGAGTTTATTTCATCAGGTAAAATGTATCTTTACAATCATGTCATACTAATATGTATCTAATATATATTTTATAAAGGGATTAACGAAAAAATATTATTGATTGGTAGAAAAGGTGGTTGGAGATGATATTCCTGCCTCCCCTTTACATTCTTTAAGTATTGCTCAGAATGATTCTATAATGGTTGCAACAAACAGTGAAGTAAATAAAGTAACATTAAGTAATATTATTCAATTTTCAAATGTAATATAATCTTATGTTGTAGGGATATTGCTATGCTTGGGATTTGATTTCTGTAAATGCAACAAATACCCTACCGAATCCTATAAAACACCAAGCACATGGTTCTAAATGGGGCAATAAATCATATATTACTAAATGTTTATTGAATCCGGATGCTAGGTAATTAATTTAATCAAATTGAATAACTATTTTGACATGTTAATAATTTATTTTAATATGTAGATATCTGGCAACATGTGGTGCGGACCAGACGGCAAAAATTTGGAGAATTTTATATAAAGATGAAACAAATAGACTAAGAAATAATACGGAAAAAAAAAGTATGATTCAAGGATTTGAGGAAAGTCTGAAATTTGAACATCCGACTCCTTTCTGGGTAAAGGATTGTGTTTGGTCTAATGACTCTCGAATCTTTATAACTGGTAAGTTGAGAATATATATACATTTTTTTAAATTATAATGCTAATTTTATTTTAAATTTTAGTTTCCTCCGATACAATAATAAGACTTTGGAGAACTGCTACTGGTGAACTAGTGCAACAATTCAAATGTCATAAATACGGAATTATCTGTGTTTTTCTTCACGAATTTGATTAGCTACGAAGCAATTTTTTTCAGCAACCCAATAAACAACTTAACTTTTGCAACTACAGTACAAGTAACTTAATAATTTAATGTCTTAAATTAATTAATATATACTTCAGGCACGTGACTAGTTACACAATTTCGTTTTTTTTAAACTTGTTCTATATTGTATTATATATTTGGCAATTGTCATTGTTTAGCATATATGTACAAAGGCGCACATATACAAAATTTTCGCGCTAATTTTTTCCACATTATAAGTGCATGAGAGCGAAAACCTATAATCTATCATAGTAAATCATTATGTATAGTTAAGGATTTTCACTCTCACGCACTCATATCATGTATATATATTTCTAGGTCTCGTGGTGTTAATATTTATTGAATTTTATCAATTATGGATTCTTATTTACATATTGAAAAATGCAGAGTTGTTTTAATGAGAATTTTAATTCTATCAATATTAAAAAAAAATCTAAATTTAAATTAATCATCCCAAAGAATTCCGCCATAAGTACCATTGTTTTCAGCGGGAGTTAAACTTAAAATTTTAGTCATTATGTTATAAACTTCGAAATTAAAAAAACTTTTTACTACATTCGTCTTTTTTTTCTGTGCTATTTCCTTGAATGCAGGACCTGAAGCTAAAAATATTCCTCTCATTTCTGGTTCAAGATTATCATAACCGTGAGCCCCTTTTGGAGTTGAATTACCAAAATCACGATGTGTTGTGAGAATCCAACCTACAGGAGGAATACAAAATATTGGAGCTATGCGACGTGACGCACGGAAATGAAAACGCTCAGGTATTTCCTCACGGAGATAACAATTCCAAGGCTGATTTTGACTCGCTTCTTTCAATGATAAATATATATCATTGATATCAGAGTCGTTATATGGACGAATTCCAGCTAATGGATTACCTTCTACGGGACGAACTTTTGAAACATTGAAAGCATTATCTAAAAAAATTTGATTACTCGAAATAGTCTGAGCCATTCCGTGATCACTAACCTAATTAAAAAAAAGTTAATAGATAATCTAATATATATATATATAAAAAAAAAAGAGGGATAAAAATAAGCTGAATCGAAAATACTAAAATACTAACAATTATAAAGTTGACAATATCAGTTAAATTTCTCTGAGCCAAACCTTCCCACAAGCCAAGAGCAAAATCATCAACGTATCTAAGAGAATCATTTACACCTACAGAATCAGGACCAAATTTATGACCAGCACTATCCACTTTACTTGCATAAGCAGCAAGGAAAGTTGGTCTTTCATCTAATGGAAGATCTAACCAATTCGTTATATGTTTAATTTTTTCTTCATTAGTAACATTAGGAGCATATGGATAATGATAAGTCGGTGTATATCCTTTGATAACAGAAGAAGTTCCGACCCACTGTGATACACCAGATTTTTGACCTTGCTTAACAGCAGTTACCCAAATCTGTAAAAAAAAAAAATAATTAATTAATTAATTAACGGGATAAAAAAAAAAAAAAAAAAAAAAATTTAAATAAGTTGTAAAAGTACTGACTGGTTCACCACCCCACCATTTTGAATCCCAGCTTTTATTAGGATTAGTGTAATAAAATTCATCATCAAGATCCGGATCATAAAATTCATTTCCGACAATTCCATGAGATTCAGGATAAAGGCCAGTTACAATTGTATAGTGATTAGGAAATGTTACAGACTGTTAAAAAATAATAATAATAATAATAAATTAGAAATTATTAAACGAATTTAACCAGCCAGTAATCATTTTAGAAAATTTTTGTAGACCGGAAATGATGGCATCATATATTCGGCTTTAATGCCATTCTGAACTGTAATAAAAATAAAAATAATTAACCAGAGTAAACGAGAATAATTATACCAAAAAAAAAAAAAAAAAAAAACATTAATTGGGCTTACTAAGTTTATTTAATGTGGGAGTAATATTCCTATCCAAGTAATCAGCTCTAAATCCATCGAACGATACTAAAAGTATAGTAGTTAGATTGTCAGACTGCTATACAAAAGGTCTAGAATTCAAATCCTACTATTATGAATTTGAATAATTACCTGAATATTTGTACTTAACTTATAGTAAACTCTGTTTATTTCTAGAAGTTATAATCTTATAAATCATATTATACTAATATTAATTAGATATTAGAAATATAAAGCAATATTTGAGTTATATTATATGAATAAATTTTAATAGAATCTATGAATAGAAGACCTGTATAGTAGAAATTCTAAGTTTAGTAAAGTAGTATAGATTTTAATAGTTATACTAGTTAATACTTAATTTAGTAAAAAATCTAAATATGAAAGATGAGATCAAGTAAGTGTAAGTAAGTCTACTATAAAATACAATCTAATATCTTGTATTAGCAGTAATACTAACTTGGTTTAGTAGCTAACTAAATTAAAAAAATCTACTTTGTAAAGTATTTGACTAAAATCTTAAAAGACTAATCTGATAGAGAGCCACAGCAGAAACTAGGTTTGTATAAACATCAACAAGGGTTTAATTTAAATAAATCTGTAAAATAAATATATGACTACTCTAGTAAAATTCATTTCTGAGGTTAACTAAAACTTTATATGCTCATAATATATTAGACAATATGCATCCTGAGAGGATCTAAGTCATGTAGTAAATAGATTTATAGACAAGTTAGCTAGTTTAAATAGTCAGATATAATAGTGATATTAATTTAGAATAGGAGAAAAGATTAATAATTAGAGTGTTTAAATAAGTAATTCATAAGTGAGTTGCAGATATAGTAGTATAATATAGAACTAAAAGATAGTTAATTGTCTATATAGTGAACTACTTAAATTAGATAATGACTAAAGTTATATATATAGCTTGTTATATATTCATCATATAATTATAAAATCTTAGGAGATTACTATTTTGATAACTCTGTAATAACAAATTAATAAAATATAATTAGCTAAGGAAATAGCCTTAATAATAATAAAAAAAATAAACAAATAAACTATTTATAAATTATATATAATAAAAAAAAAAATATAAATCTAGTAAACTATTTGTTTATATATAGATATTAATTTTAATTTATATAATTAAAATTATAAAAATAAAATTTAATTAAGGTTATAGCTCAACTCTTTTCGACGATTATCAAAACTAAAATAACAAAACAACAAAAAAGTTATTTTTCTTGCACTACTACCTGGTAAAGCAACTTAAAGTGTCTGACTACATAAAGAATAAACTACGAAACTATGATAAGTCAGAAGCAAGAACTGCAACAAGTCAGTTTCAAGGTTGTACTAGGCTTTTTGCTGTCTGACTTTGGTGGAGCAACTTTAAGTTTGCTTAGTAGAAAGGTACAGAAAGTGAAAAGAAGAAGTAAAGAAGGACTCCAACTATACTTGTACTAGATCAAGCATACTACTACTCTCTTAGTTTTGTTTTTTGGAAGAACTATTTTCTATATCCTTGACAACTAGACTTTTGAACTTGAAATTGTTTCCCTTTGTTTCTCGACAATAAAAAATAGAGATTTGGCTTACCCTTGCCAAAAGATCAATATTCATATTATGTCTATTTTAAGAAAGTCACATTGGATGCTACTAAACAACAACAACTCATAAACATGTATAGCATATGTTCTGTAATCAACTTCTGTTGACTAGATATTACGTGAAATTGTGAAAGCCTTGCTTTGTTGGATTAGTACTAAGTAGACATATTGGAAATTATTAATCAAAGAGATATATACATAGGTAGTAACTAGTATATATAATTTTTAAAGGAGTGGAAATAACATAATTATGTTATTTCCACTTAGTCTAGGTTATTCCTACTCAGGTATGATGACAGAAATGCGTTACTGTCATCAGTATTGTGATGACAGAAATGCGTCACCGTCGTCAGTGTTGTGATGACAGAAATACGTCATCATCGTCAGAGATATATTAGTATTCGCTCTATTATTCGAGTGACAAATAATTTACGCTTGCGTCGTCATTCAAGTGATGATTGGTTCATGAGTTCATCGTCATACTTAGGTACCTATGATTTATAAAAAATATAATGACGTATTTATATTCACGTCATCACACTTGAATACCTCCACGATCTATAAAAAATTTGATGACAAAAATATGACACTGTCGTCAGTATCATGATCTATATTTTATGCCACATTTTCGTAGTATACCAGTTTAATGTCTGTGACTTATTTCAAGTATAGAACACTTCTCAATTTAAGTTATGACGAGCTAGATACATATCGTGACGACAAAAATATGACACTGTCGTCATGTAAACTATTGTATATCGGGATAGTAATTCTGACTGATTTCCATTACAATAAAATATCTGAAGTAGGTTATGCTACCTAGTCGGCCTCATCACAAGTTTAATAGGTAGATTAGCAGAGATAAAATGAGATGACGACTGATTTCTATTGCAATAAAATAGCTGAGGTAGATTATACTACTGAGTTGGCTTTATCACGAGTTTGACAACCTGATTGCAATTTGTATATCATTTGTAGAGGTAAATATATTACGCAAATGTTATTGAGTACTATCAATTATGTTATCGAGTTATGTTATCGAGACATGTTATTAGATATATGTTATCAAATATGTATACAAAATATATCACACAAATGCTATCAGGTATGCTATCAGGTATATACTATCTGGTCATGCTATCAAATATATTACGCAAATGCTATTCTAGAATGTGGTTAAAATGGATCTGCTTATGTCCAAGAAAAAAATATTGTCCAGGTATCGTCCAAGTAAAAATATGCCAACTTGAACAAATAATATTATAGGAGAAAATAGTTTATTTTTGTTTTAACTTGTTCTTCTATACTTGTTCTATTTTCGTCTAAGTTGTCTAGGTAAAAAATAGAATTCT
>CAJVPM010001942.1:0-10847 GCA_910592325.1 Scutellospora calospora | reverse complement strand
ATCATCTTTTCTGATCCAACTATATCTTTGATTTTTGATGCTTTTTCTTCGTTAAGAATTCCTCTTAGCCATTCTATCTGTGTTTGGCTCCTCTCCTCCAAGCTACTGTTTAATGCCTGTTTGAGGCAGTAAATATGTCTTTTGATATTAGTTGCAGTATTGTTTTGTTTAATAAATTCTTGTTCAGCTAAGTTAGCTAGCTTACAAAATAGAATAATTGGAGTAGAGATTTGGAATGATGCTTTATTTAGTTGATCTTTTTGGAATTGTTCACAGTCAAGTTTAGGATGTATTCATCTAACTCTGTCTTTAGGAGGGTCAGAAGATTTGATTACTAGAAATTTAGTAAAGGACTAGTCAAAGAAGGAGGTTGAGATATTTTTAAAAGTTTGTTCTATATCAGTAGGCAAGATATTATAGTCTATATCAGTACATATGTGAATATGAAAAAGAGTAGCTTTGGTATATAAGATTGTATATTCATAGAGAGAATTAATCAAAGTTATTTTGAAGTTATTGGGAAGAAGTTTTTTGCAAGCCTTTGTAAGGTTGAATGTAATTTTATGTTTGATATAGTTGTAGATTTTAGTTTGGTCTATTGTAAGAAATTAATATTTGTAGATTTTAAAGAAGGGTTCGAACTATTTGTCAAGATCTTCTTTATATTTTTTAAGTAAGAGGATCCTAAAAGTTTCTATGAATTGTTGTTTAGAAATATTAAGAGAAATATTAATATTAAATTTGTTATCATATTGTATTTGGAAGAAAGATTAGTGAATTTTATCTTCAGAGATAAAGTAATGTAATTAGAATCTTTTAGGTTTGATACTAAGATCCTCAAAAAATTTGTTAGTATAAATAGTTTTGTAGTCATTATGAAGGAAAAGATAAATTCTAATGAGATTAATAGCAAATAAGTTATGGTTTTGAATAGTATAAGGAGGAATTATATTGTAAAATAATAAGATTTTTTGGTAGTTTAGTTTAGTGAAAAAAATTGTTATGAATTTAGATAATAATGATTTGAAAATTAAAAAAATAAGATTGAATAGAATTGTAGTTGATTTGTTAATATTTGAGTTAGTATTAAAGATAAGGTCTGTAAAGAAGTCAGGATGTTGTTCTGCTATTAATTTAATAAGGTATTTGAAGTTACTTTTAGAGGTAGAAATTTCTATAGTTACTGGTTTAAGAATATTTCCTAGTATAAAGTTGATAAGATTTAGTTTTAGAAAGTTGAAAAGCTTAATTGAAACCTGTATATTGAGTTGAGTATGTTGTTCCATTTCTTTAGTTATAGAGAAGATTTTGAACTAATTAAGATTATTTGAAGTATCTTTTTTAGGTAAAGATTTTTTGAAAAGTTTATTAAGAGCAGATTTGAGTAGAGTTTTCTTTTAGTCAGCAGATATAAGACTAAATTTTATAAAATAATAAGTGTTTTGTTGAGTTAGAGTTAGAGGTTTAGATTAAGGAAATAGTTTAATTTGAATATTATTAATGCATTCTGAATAAATTAAGAAACTTTTGAGAATAGTTTTAGCTTGAAAAGAGTGTTTTTTATTTGAAACAAAAACATAGTGATATTTATTTTATAGCAAACTAGATATATGTGAATATGATGAGAATAAGCTGTAATAGAAATTTGTTAGCTAAGAGGATTTAAGTTTGTAGAGGATGTAGTAATATTTTCAGTATTGTAGTTAAATGAAAAAGAAGATAATGAAGTTGTGTTTTGTTTAATTAGTGATTTAGGAATTTGATCTTGAAGTTTTTGAAATTGTTTTGATATAATATACATAGGAGTAGGAGTACTAGAACTTGGTATAGAGTGCTAGATCTGGGGATTTCTAAGATATAGTGTTTGGAAGTAAAGTAGATATAGTATTTGTTGCAGAGATAGTTAATTAGAGAAGGTTAAGGTAGTATATAGAAGAAGTAAAGTTGTTTAGTTGATATATATTGAGAAGGGTTAAAGGCAAAAGGCATTAGTTTGAATTATATAAAATTTTGTTTGTGTATAACTACACTATATCTATTATTATACTTCAATTGAAAGTAGTCTAAGTTAAAGAAGTCAGTTTTGTGTTGAGTATGAGTAGACATATTGATAAAATAGTATGTTTGTTTTAAAAGTTAGTATATAGGATTTTAGATAGTTTAATAATATTGTATTTGAAGTAAGAACAAAAAAAGCTTCATAATAAGATATAGTTTGATTTACATAACATAACACTAGTTATGTAACTCACAAGGTAGCTAGTATAGTTTGTAGCTAGTGTAGCTAGTTTAGTACTAAGTCTGATATATACTACCAAACTAAAAATAATAAGATTTTATTTATTTTTTTTTTTTTTGTTGTTAAGGTAGCTTATATTGCTGAAAAAATTTTATTAGAATTGTCAACGGGATTATACATTGATAATCCTTACTGTTTGTAATTATATGAAGAGTATACAACAAGCTACACATACAACTTTAGTCATTGTCTAATTTAAGTAGTCCGCTGCACAGGTGATTAGACTATTTGATTGGTTCTACACTATGCTGCTATACCTGTAACCCACCTATGAGTTATCTATTTAAACACTCTGTTCATTAACCCTTACAGATCCAACCTAACGTTACCATAACATGTAACTGCTTAAGCCAGCTAGCTCATTACGGATCTATTTATTCTAAACAGCTTAGGTCCTCTCAGGATACTTTATACCTAATACATTGTAGGTATCGCAGAGCCAGTTAACCTCGAAGCATACCTACTAGAGTAGTCTATACTCATTTTACGGATTCAGCTAGCTTAGACCCTTGTAAATATTTGTACAATCCCAGTTCCTACTGTAGCTCTCCACCAGTTTTCTGTATTCTATAATCTCGAATGTTTCACAAGGCAAATCCTCCTAATTCAGTTAGCTGCCAAGCCAGGTTGGTGTTATCAATCCTCTTTGTGAATTGGATTTATGCGTACCTGACTCGATCTGCATCTTTTAACGATAGTTTCCTTTCTGGATCAAGTGTTAGCTGGTATAACTATCGAAAGCCATACTACTTCACCAACTCGGAATTTCTACCATGCAAATCCCCTGCCCGTAGATCCTATTAAGATTTATTCATGTAACATTACATCTCACCAAACGCCTCATCACACTTCCAATATCCAGATGATATTAGTGCAATGTGATTTACAGGGTTACAACCCCAGAAACGGATAGGGTTTACCGTAAGTTAGGTATAAAGGTCTGAGTAATTATTCAAATTCATCGACAGTGAGATTTGAACTCCAGACCTCTTGTATGGCAGTCTGGCAACCTAACCACTACACTAAGATCACCAGACCTCATTACAAATATTTTTAATAAATTTACGTGTTGGTTATTCAATAGAAAAATTTTTCTATTGGAATATATAAAAATTATTAAAATAATTTGTGTGGTTGAATTTAAGGAATCCTAAGAGTAAGTAGTATGATGCTAAAAAGTCTACTGTATTGTTAAATTGATTGTCACTATGTGCCTGAACTTTATGAAGACAATATCAATTTTTTGTAATTTAATAAAATTGAATAAAGTTTCTCAAATTAGCCAGTAATTATATTTTGTTTTGGTATTATAATTAGATATTTGTTGTTGAATTTTGTTAACTTTAGAGATTACTATTGTGAGTCAGTAAAGATTTGTATTTTGCAATTTTTTGATAAGGTACTTATAGCAGAAAGTATTGCAATAAGCTCTGCTTTGTAGAATGATAGCTATGTTTTAATTTGTGTAGTGAAAGTTTTTATTACTTTGTTGTTGTAAATTTGAACTCAGCCAATTCCTATAGAGTATTGGTCTGTGCATATATTTTGCACTGAACTATCAGTGTAAAATATAAGCTCTTATTGATCTAAATTTTGTTTAGCTATATTTTGCAGAATTTCTGAAATTTCATTTGATTTAAATATTTCAAATACATAATTATTTCTAGATTAATATTTGAAAGCAGTGGAATAGTTAATAGATATCTAATTGTTAGATTGTAAATTAAATCTGTTAAATTAGTATTAAGTTTTAATTTGTTTAAAGGATTATTTGTGAAAAACCTGGCTCAAACTTTAGTACTATATGTAGCTAATACATCAATAGTATATAAGTTTGTAATATAGTTAAAATTTAGACTGCAACCTGAATATGATAAGTAGTTAATAAAGAGATTTGAATAGTAGACTATATGATTTGAGTTATAGTCTATAGTCTAATGAGTTATTGATATAGTATTGTTATTTGAAAAGAATTTACGAGCCTTTTCTAAGATAATTTAATTATTTGTTGTTAAAAGTATCTATGGTTTTTTAGTTTTGAAATGATCTTACTTAGAAGAAAAGGGTTAGAAAAATGTAAAGATATTGAATCTATAATCTCTCTAGTATATGAACTTATAGTAATTGTTTCTTCTAAGAAGAAGAATCACAAAGGCTATTTTCTTTTAGAAAGATATTGTAATCAAGATAAAATATATTGCTATTTAAGAAGAATATTGTTTTCAGAGATTGTAAGTTGGTCTAAATACATAAGATTTTTTCTGTAAAGCTATTGCTTAAATGTTGTATAAAGAGGGTGTTTGTTAAATATTAGTTCTAGTAGATATGTATTATGTTAATAAGTTTTAGGCTACTAATAGTTATTATTAGCTGTAATAACTATATTTAGCATATTAAAAAGTTTAATAATTTTGTAAGTTGTTGTATATTTGTTTAGTCCTTCGATTATAGGGTTTGAATATTGAAGGATATTTGTAGTAGATCATAAAATATTTTGCAGTTGTTGAACTCAGATTTGAGTAGATACTTCTAATAAATCAGAGTTATTAAATTGTGATAAAAAGTTAGTTATATGGTATTGTAATTGAATATCCCAAATATTTTTGATGCTATAAATATTATGGTTGAGCATAGTACTATTTGGAAGTGTTTTAGAATAGTTTGCTTTGTGTTTAGCAACTATAAGATATTTTAAAAGAATGTTTTGACATATTGTTAAAGGAATAACAAAGTTAGAATAATTACTTTGTTGATAATATAACTAGCTTATTTATCAGTAATATTTTTTGTATATAAAATATCAGCAAGAGAGAAGGCCTCTTTAGAAATTAAATTAATTTGAGCTTTTTGGTTGTTATCTAATATAAACCAACAACTAAGGAATTTGAATAGTATTTTTGCAAAGATAGATGTAATAGTAGAGTTAATAAATTTAATACTATGAAGATCTACAGTATTAGAAACTAGATTAGATTTGTTTAGATTGACTTGAATACTTGCCATTTGGAAGAAAGATGTAGCTATATTAATTATTTCACTAAGTTGTAGTTTGCACTTTGCGATCCAAAGTATATCATCCATATAGGCTAGAACTGATATATTAGCTTGTGTTTTGTTTGGTTTAGTTTGTTGTATATTTTCAGACATATTATAGATAGTTGGTAACCTTTTATTTCTTTGAAGATCTTGGATATGAGAGGATCATAGTAGATTCATCAAAAAAGTGGAGTTATTGTTTCTTCTTGATTAATACTATTTTGAATCTAGTATGAATTTGTTAATTCAAAGTTTGTGATAAATTTGTTTGTTCAGTTAAGGAGAAGGTTGAGTAAGATATTAATAAGAGGTATAGGGAATTGAATTCTTTGAAGAGCTAGTTTAAAAAAATCAAAGTTAACTGAGTCATATACTTTGCTTATATCTTGAGATAAGAGCTAGAGTTTTTTTTCATTGCATATTGCATCTTTTATAATATTGTTAAGAATATTAATAGGTATATTAGTACTATTACTTAGTAGTACAATATAATTAAAAGGAGATAGTATATTATATTTAGTTAAAATAATATTGAGTCGATTAGTTAGTATTTTGGTATAAAGTTTTTTGACATGCTGATTAGGCTAATTAGCCTAGTATTAGAGAGATCACTATCAAATAATAGTTTTTTAGATATTAGAAAGATACAACCATCTTTCTACTGTTTAGAAATTTGTTGATATATTAAACATTCATTTAATAGTTTAGTAATAAGTTATAGAAATAGTATGTCTAAATGTTTGAACATTTCATAACTAGTTTCTGATAGTTCACATGCCTTGCCATTTGGAAGTTTGCTGATTATTTGTTAGACTTCATCAATTTGTATTAGTTGAAGGATATCTAAGTACTAGTTTGTTTGAATATCAGGTTTTGAGGTATACTCAGTAATCTAATTTGAGTTAAAAATATTTGAATTAACTAGTTGAGGAGCTGTCCAGTTAAAGAAATAATTTTGAATTGTTTGCTTAATAGATTCAGATTCTGTAATAAGATTATTATTAGTTTTAATATTATCAAATCTAACTAGATCCTTGTATTTGTTTAATATGCTATTTATCATTTTTGTTGTATTTTTTTGAATATTGTTACAATGTTTATTCAGAGCTTCCTAGATCTGCATATAAGTTGCTTTATTGTTTTCTAAATTGCGAGCATGATAAAGAGTTTTCTAATACTATTTAGTAGTAATAACTCAATTAACCAGATATTGTAAAGATAAAGGAGATACTAAAATTTCAAATTTGTGTTTAATATTAAGTCATTGAATTGTTATTATGTGGCTTAGTATAGATAAGTTATCATTAATAACTTTTTTAATAGTTTGAATTATATTTTTTAAAGCTTTAAGATCTTAGTACAAGTCAGTAGCTTTAGATGTATATTAGTGTTAGAAGTTAGAAGCTTTAAATTTTTTGTTAGGAATTTTTGAAAGAGTAGCTTTAGAGATATTTATTTGTAGTTTATACTAGCTTTTTTCAAGTGATTCCATATAAATTGAGTTTGTTAATATTTTGTTTTAGTTAAAGTTATATGAAACTGAGTTTGTAAATTCTTCTCATAATTTAGAGTTCATAGACTTATAGTCAAATATTCTACATTGAATATTATTTTTATATCTAATCCTATTTTGAAGAGCAAAAGAAAAAGATCATGAGGAGGTAAGGATTTGGTGATTACTTTTAGAAATAGTATTAGAATCTGTAAATATAAAGTTTAGAAAATATAGTATAATAGAATAATATATCTATATATAATCTATATGGCTGCTAAAGTGACTACTTTGCTAAGTATATTGATTTGTTATAGTATAGTTAACCAGATCTTATATATTTTGGCCTTGTAAGTAAGAGAGTAGCTTGGTTTTAACAAAGTGAGGAGCTTGATATTCTGTATTTAAGTTAAATCTCCTAGGATAATAGGAAGTAAGTTCGTAGATAAAGTATCTTAAGTCTAATAGATAACTTTGTTTTGTGTTACTTGTCTAGTTAGTAGATTTGTACTAGATAAGTAAACAGATATAACTCTGAATTTAAAGTTGCTTTTAAAGAAAAAGTTAATAGCAATAGCTCCTCCTAAATGTATTTGAATATTGTATATGTGTAGTCTAATTGAATTATTAACTATAATACAAGTTTATTCTGCAGAGGTTCCAGAGTTAGCTCAAAAGTAAGAAAAGTCTGTTGTATTAAAAAAACGAAGTAAAGTATGTTGAGCTAATATTTTGGTTTCAGTAAGGCTTATAATATATAGATTATAAGTGAGGCAATATTCTTCTTATAATTTTCTTTTTAATGGTTAGTTGTATTCTTTTATATTATGTGTTATAATATTAAGTAGTAGAGAGTTGTTTGAAATTTGTGATCTAATTAGTAGATTAAAAAATTTAGAATAGTTAGTAGGATAGAGTATGGTATAGTATAGTAATAAAGGATCAAGTATATCGATATAAATGTGAGTTTCCTTAAACTTAGGATTATATGAGATTTTAAAAAGAAGTTTGTGATTAAGTTTAGTTAAATATTAAATAAATGATTCAAGAGTTTGGTTTGAATTAAGAGTAGAATAATTATATTTATGTAAAAATTAATTATAGCAAGTAACTTCAGTATTTAATGAAGAAGTGGTTATTGAAGTTAAATAGAAGTCTTCTGTAGAAACACTCACTGAATATCTAGTTCTCATAGTTGTGAAGTTTGCTAAAGCCTAT
Source organism: Scutellospora calospora (assembly GCA_910592325.1). Taxonomy (NCBI): domain Eukaryota; kingdom Fungi; phylum Glomeromycota; class Glomeromycetes; order Diversisporales; family Gigasporaceae; genus Scutellospora; species Scutellospora calospora. The sequence continues at coordinate 2,802 of CAJVPM010001942.1, read as the reverse complement.
TTTGTATGTTGAGTCTGACCAATATTTACTTGGTTCTCCATAGAAGAATTATAAAAATCATAAAAATTATAAAAATTGTAAGAATTATAAGAATTATAAATTATGCTAAAATTATTCCTGAGGTAACTCAAGAAATATATACTACAAATATAATTTATAGCTTATTTAAAAGGTTTAATTAATCTAAATTTAATAGTATTATTAAATCTATCTTTAGCTAATAAATTATTTTATAAAAATAATAATAAAGTAAATTTAAAAAATTAACTATTTATAATAATAAAAATACTAATAATAAAATAATAAAATAAAATAGATAAAACTCATTTTATAATATAATATTTCTGTTCCTTTTAAAAATAAGTACTGTGAATTTTAACTGATTCTATAAGCTCTATAAAATCTTCATTACTTAATACTTCTAAATTTGTAAATATAATTTTAGTAGTAAAACAAAGTTTATAAAATCTATATATTTAAAAGATTTATAAATTTGTTTAATATATTTTTATGCTATATTAGCTTATTAAGATTCTAAAGACTTTTGTAAAATATTTCAGATATACTTTATTCTTTATTTATATCTGTTATACTTTTTTATAGTTGTTCTAAGTAGTAGTATATTTTGAGTATTTTTATAGATTAATCTTTCTGTTTTTTTCAGTTTTCTATTTTTAGTTAAATGATGATTTATTTAAGTTTCTCTTTATGAGTAATTTTAACTAAAGAATCAATTTAAGTAAAAACTTTATCTTTGTCTATAGTTAAATTATCAATAAGTTTAATAAATATATTATTAGAAAAAAATAGATTTTCTTTAAGATTTAGTTCTTGAGAAAATAGTTTTTTTAAAGTTATTTCTTTGTCTATATTTATATTTTTTACAAGAATAAAAGCTTTAATTAGTATTTTAGTTTAGTATCTATAAGTTAATTAGAAAGAATTATATTATATTTTTTTGTTTTATATATAAATAAAATAGCAAGTATATATATATCTTAGTTTTATTCCAAGCTAGTATCTAAACTTTGAACAAAGAGTACTTAAAGTAGACAAAAGCAGAGAAGTAAAAGATATATTTAAAATTGAGAGTACAAACAAAAAAGCAATAAAAATTAGACCAAAAAGAATATTCCAAGATAGCAGGAAAAAAAAATAGTTCCTCTTTAAAAAGAATAATGAAATACAATTAGGCAAAGTTATAAGAAAATTCAAGAAAGTTGTAATAGCAAAATATTAGCAACAGAACTTAGAACAGGAACCTGAGTATGAATTCTTCATTAGATGCAAAAAATGTATTAGAAGGAATTCTAATAACAACACTTGTAAAATTAGTATAAAACTCAACGAATAGCATCAAATAGCAGATATAACTAAAGAAAAGAAAAGTATCATACTAAGAGTACCTATCTTAGTATACATAGAAGAGAAAGATATAGTAGATACTCCTAGACTAGAACAAGAAGTTAGAATAGAGATTATAGCAGCAACTTTTGAGAATGCAATTATAGAAGAAAGTATAAAGATTCTGAGATTAAAGAAAACTTAACAGACTTAAGTAGTAGACTAAAAGAAAGAGAAACAGTAGAGTTTTATACAGACAGAGCAATGATCAGGAAGGAGGAGAGAATAAACAAAATAGAGATCGGATAGATAGCAAAAACTGAGAATAGATTAGATAATAGTATTAGTTTTAATAGTAGTATAGAAAATTAGCCTTTCTTAACTCATGCTAAATTAGACGTAATTTGAACTGCTCTACTAACAACACCTATAAAAACCTAAGTTCATATATATACAGATAGCAAAGCTGCAATAGAAGCTATCAAAAGATACAACAATATCAACAAACTAAGAGACTATTTCAAGGTCAAAAATAGAAGCCTGCTGAGCCAAATAAAAAGTTGTTGCATAGCCAAAGGTCTAAATCTAAAACTCTACAAGGTTAAAGGTCATAGTGGTAATATAAGCAATGATTCAGCTGATAGACTTACAAAAAAAGGCCTAAGCTTAAAGAACACTTTAAGTATACTAGAGGCTGAGTCAGCAGATATTGATTACACTACTGAATGAAAAGGCCAAAGTATAGATAGCTCATTAAAATCTTTGTAAATATTATCTCTGCAGCATACTACAAAACAGAATGATCAAAACTAAGCAAAATAGCAGATATCCTAGAGCAAAATTATGAAAACTCTAGGAATGACAAACTAATTTAAAACAACATGTGGCAGGTCCTAAAGAAGCTACAGGGCAAAAAGTGTATAAGCTTAAAAAAGAGCAAAGCACTAATATTTTGAATAAAATATATAAACAACCTACTGTCTACAAAAGATATATATTTTCAAAGAAATCCAAAACTATACAAAAATCAAAGATGCATTACATGCTTCCATAAAGACAAAGACTTATATTACATCATAGAATATGAATTATATCAAAGAATATAGAAAAATCTGGAGGAGAAAGCAATCTAATTAATAGGACTTGAAGTTTTATCATAGCATGATATCTCTATAAACTCCAATTCACTTAAAGAAGCAATCTTTGGAAGGCAATAGAACACAAACCTCAAGAATAGAAATCTACTGCTAAGAGGTTTTATGAATACTAAGTAACAAAGAGAAGTTACGAAACTAACTAGCTCAAAAAGGAAAGCAAACTTGATTTTAGTAAAATTTATTAAACAAGGTCCGGCGATCTTAGTGTAGTGGTTAGGTTGTCAGACCGCCATGCAAGAGGTCTAGGGTTCAAATCCCACTGTATACAGAATTGAATAATTACCTAGACATCTGTATCCAA
>CAJVPM010001941.1:0-10847 GCA_910592325.1 Scutellospora calospora | reverse complement strand
TTACCACTTTACCAAAACCAACTAACTAATCTTTTCTTATCTATTCAAAATCTATCTTCAGATAATTTACAATTTTACACAGACACTTCAATCAAAAATATACAAACTCCTAACATCCAAACAGACATAGGATGGATCTGTATAAGCAATTTATTTATCAAATTCAATGCTACAACTCCTCCTTACTTTGACTCTACTCACATCGAACTATTCTCAATTATCTCTCTTTTTCTAACTATCCCTACAAATTCGACATTAACAATTTTTCTAGACAATATAACTGCAATCAAAAATCTTTTAAACTTCCTCTCTCTAAACTGATTCAAAATAAAAATTAGGATATTATACAAATTATTAATTCAATTAAAAGAACTAAAAACCTTACATTTATACTCACTAAAGTCAAATCACACTTCACAGATTCTCTCCATAACCAAGCAGACTTGCTTGCAAAACAAGGCACTACTAAACTAATTTTAGAGCTCTCATATTCTTATTTCAATATCTCTACTTACTTCCTATAGAACAACCATCTTATTCCATTCAAAATTCGATCATTCATTAAATCTATATTCACAATTCAAGAATTAACAACATGGATTTCATTAAAATTTCTCAAAGAAAACTCAGAAATTAAATGGGCCCTAATGTTTAAAATTCTAAACTCACTAGAACACAACTCACAAAAATATACCTTCTGAATTAAAATCTTAACAAACAACTTGTCAACAATGCAAAATTTAAATATCCGCTATCCTTACTTATATACAACATCTAACTGTACACAATGTCCAACTATTGAAAACACTATACATATTCTTCTCTGTACAAAAAATAATCCAAACATCCAACAAGCACTAATTAATACAATTAACAATATGTTAACATCACTTAAAATAACAACAATTTCTACTCAAACACTTCTTAACATCCTTCTAAATTTTATACTAAACTCTCCAAATCCACAATACCAACATATTCTTTACTCTATAACTAGTACTTTCTCAATAACAACTTATACTAATATCAAAAATTTAGTCCAAAAACAAACAGATACTCTCCTTACTAATATAGCAAACAACTTATTCAACTGGCTATATAGTGATATATAGTTTCAACAAAATCTATATCAATATAAATAAGAACTTGACCGAAATATCACAACAAAAACTAGACGTATAAAACTCACATATCCTATACTTTCTAACAAACCAAATACAAATACAATAACTATTTAAACAACAAACCCTATATCTGAAATCAAAAAATAGTTTCTATAAGGCTTCTCACTAACAACTTGCACATTATAATATCATAATTAACACCTTAGGTTTTCTCCAATCTCTCCTAGCTAAAAACTAATTTGAAATAATTAAATATAGCATACAATAGGGAATAGGGGGTGTAATGTCACATTAGGTAGTCTTAAAATAACTAATAACTTAGTTTTATATAACACAAATATAGCTAGAAATCTTTAAATTCTGAACATCTGTTCTACTTTGTAATAAAGTTTCTACTATGGCATTATAATAATAAAAAAAAAAAAAAAAAAAAAAAAAAAAAACATGAAATTCTTATACCTGTTATCTTTATTGTTACTTTTATTAATATTAATAAATAACTCATTTTGCACTTGTGGATATTGTGGTTTACAAGGACATAATGTCATTTCTTGTAAAAAAAAACCCTGTCCCAATTATCAATCTAATCAAAAAATTCATCACTGTGGGATCTGTAGAAGAATAGGTTATGATAGAAGATCATGTCTAAAAACAAATTATGGAAATTATTTTTAATTTTTCTATTAATAAATCTAATAATATTCGAATCAGAAGCTGTTAAAAGATGTACTATATATAAAAGAACAGGTCATAATAGAAGAAAATGTCCTAAAAAATTTTTCATACCTTTTAATCAACCAAATATCAATTCTTTCAGTAATGCACTCGTACCTTGGGTTCCAAATAATAAGAGAAGTATAGTTTTATTTGATAATATAAAAAATAATAAATTATCATCAAATATTTAGGAAGTTCTATGGATAACCCACAGAGTTATAAGAGTTTGTCCTACAGGTGGAAAAACTTGTAGTCATTGTGGTGCTATAGGATATAGAAATACAAATAGAAGACCATGTGCTATTCCAAATATATGTCATTTAGATAATATTAGAAAATCTGTATCAAATTATTTCAAAGATCCAAAATCATATATAAAAATATGTAAATGTTGTAGTGAAATAGGTTATTCCAAAAAATATTGTCCAATCTTCCAAGCTGCTATGCGAGCTAATAGTGATATCAATGCTAATACTGATCCCCGAACTGTTGCTACTTGTCTCGCACAAAAACAATTTGATAAAATCAAAGAAGGTATAGATAATTTTAGAAAAAGATATAATTTGCAAAGAAAATTAATTCCTATATTTATGTTATAACCTCAAAACCTCTTAACTTTTTAATTATAAAATATATTAATTTTTATTATAATATAAAATAAAAATATTTAAATAAAGTTTTTTTCTTTCAATAACAAAAAAAAAATATCTAAAAAAATCTTATTAATAATAACATTAATAATTTTATTAATAATTAGATCAGAATCTATTAAAAGATGTGGCATTTGTAGAAGAGCAGGTCACAATAAAAAAACATATCCTAAAAAATTTTTCATACTTTTTAATCAACTGAATATCAATCCTTTCAGTAATGCTCTTGTACCTTAGCAAAATAATGCTATGATGCCTCAAAAAAATATAATTTTATTCAATAATAAAAATAATAAAATTATAGATAATTAGAAACCTCCTTGGATAACTTACAGAGTTATAAGAACTCGTCCAGCTTCTAGAAAAACTTGAAGTGCATATAGTAGTATGGGTCATAGATATGCCTCTAAAAGACATAATAGATATCCTGTCATTCAAGTCATTAATAGAAATGACTTGATAAATGTTGCAAATACAAGAAAATCAGTAAACAAATATTTTGAAAATCCAACATCAAATATAATCATATGTGGTTGTTGTGAAGAACTCAGTCATTCAAAAAATAATTGTCCAATTTACATTCAAAATAATAGACATATGAATGGTTGTATTCCAGAGCCACAATTTAATAAAATCAAAGAAAGTCTAGATAAATTCAAAAAAAAATATAATTTGCAAAGAAAAGCAATTCCTTAATTCATATTACAAAATCAAAATCTTTTAACTTTTTAAAATGTATCTAATAAAAATATTATCATTATTATTTATTTTATTATTATCTTTTGTCAAATGTCAAATTTCATTTTTTTTTAATACTTGGCCTTACCAATATATAAATCAACAACAACTATATTTTTTGTAAATCAACCACAACCTCAACTATATGTTTTTGTTAATACACCTAAAATTCTAAGAATACCAAAAATATCTAGAAGACCTAAAATACCAAATTATATTGCTGCATGTGGTTGTTGTGGTAGTAAAAATCATAGTAGAAATGATCCTATATGTCTACATCAAAATAGTAGAATATTACCATATGAAAACTCTAGAATAATAAAATTCACAAGAGAATTAAAACTATGGCATATCGAAAATAATATACAAATACTACCACATCTTGGTATTAGACCATTACTACCTCTGATGCCTTCTAAACCTGGTGGTTTACCTCCTCCTAGTTCAAATATATCTCCAGAAAATGAACATAGTAGTATTTTCTCTCCACTAGCTAGACCTATGGGTAATAGTAATAATGCTAATCTAATTCGACCTATACAAAATCAAATTTAAAACTTACAAAATCAACTTCAAACATGTGATCAAAACCTATTCAATTTAGTCACAAGATCTGAAAATAGATTGAAAACTTCTTTGAATAACTTACAAAATAACATATATAGAAATACAAAAAATCAACATATTAATACACGTCATACTATATTCAATTGTTTTAATAGATTAGATTAAAGAATAAATATTAGATTAGATGCTTTAAATCGAAATATCATAAATAGAATTAATAATAATCTAAATCAAAGACTTGGTACATTAAATAATTATCTTGCTAATAGATTTAGAGATACTAATAATAACATCAATAATATAAATCAAAATTTCAATAATAGATTTGATAAAATCAATACTGATATAAATAATTTAAATAAAATAATTGGAAAATTGGATCATAGAACAAATTTTGGAAATACTCTAATAGAAAATAGATTAAAAAATATAAAACAATTAAATGAAGATATAAGTAGAAATATTCTTAATATAGATAAAAGAATAATCAAAACTGATGGTAGTATAAGATGCATAAGAAATGATAATTTTTTTGAAAGATTAACAAATATGCAAGATTTATTAAACACACATATAACTACTCAAGATACTATATTAGAAAATATGCAAAATCTAATAAGATAAGATGATGCTAATATTGAAATGATGTTTGAAAATTTTCAAAATAACAAGCAAGATTTTATCATAATTGACTTGAAAGACAACAAAGAGAAACTATGCAAAGACTTTTCGAAAGATTAAATCAAATTCAACAAAGAAACCTAAGAAGAATCACTATAAATTATAGAAGAACAATAGGAATTCAAAGACCAAGAATAGGAAGATCATTTATTTATCCAAGACAACAAAGATTAATCAGATCATTACAAGGACAAATAAAAAATGAAGATGATTTTACAAATTCTGATATCATAAATAATTTTATGAATGAACTTAGAAATAATCAAAATACAGAAAGACAATTAATAAGATATGGTACTATAACAAATATTCCAAATGTCCCAACTATTCCAAATATACAAATAAAAAATAATTTTATGAAAGAATTAGGAATACATTCTAGTGTGGATAATACTTATTTAGAAAAAGCTTGAATAGAACTCAGAAGTAGAAGTAGATCCTAATTAACATTTCAAACAAAAACTTTTCTAAATAAAAGAAAAACACAAGAAAATAATGATAGTGATAGTAATTCTGATAATTATGCTAATAAAATTCGAAAAAATATAGAAAGTATAGAAGAAAATAAATCTATCAAATCAAATTCTTTACAAACCAATTATATTTCAGATGTAACACATATATCAGATATATCTGACAATGATTTATTTATATCAGAAGAAGAAATCGAAAGAAGAAAAAAAGAAAAAAATAAATTCTTATCACCTGAAGAATATGCAGAAGAAAATGAAAGAAAAATATGTGAAAGAGAACAAGTTCAAATAACAAATATTCAACAGATTAATCCTCGTGCAGCAATACAAGATGAAATCACTATATCAATAGATACTCCAATCAATACAGATAATTTACAACCAGTACCTCAAATAATACTATTTACAACATCTTCTAGACCAGGAAGTTTGATGAGTATATTCAGATCATTTAGTAGATCATTAACTTTACAAAATCTTATGAATATAGATCTACAAAAAGAATCATCAACTAATATATTTAATAAAATATTTGGAATTTTTAAACCAAAATAAATCATATATAAAAATATTTTATTAATAGTAAAATATATAAAAATAAATATAAAAAATAATACTAATTATAAATGATATAATATGAATTATATAATAAAATTAAATTAAATAAAACAATATCTATCTTATATTTTTCTTTTTTCTATTCTCTTTTTGAGGTTGTTTGATTGTATCATATTCTCTATTTTTACGATTATTAATTACTGGTTTAAAATGAGTAAAATACTCATCTACATCTTCTACTTTATCAAGTTCTGTTTCAGCATCAAACATGATATTCTTATCTTTCATAATATCAACTAATTCTCTTACAAAAGAAGAATATGTAATCTCCTCTCTTGGTTTTGTCAATCCATTAATTTTACTAATTATATCATTATTCTTGTCAAAATTAGCTTTTTCCCAATGATAAAGCTTATATTTAATCATACATCTAAATCACTTATTTTCTTTAACAATAAGATTAATACATTTTTCTTCAAATTCAGATCTCTTAGAAATGGGATCTAATCTTTTAGAAATAGAAACTAATAATCTAAATAAAACTTCAAATCTATCACCAATATCAAGAGTTAATTGAGTAATCTGAGATCCATCCTGTCTTTCAGCTACAATATACGATGTTTTATTACCTTTCCAAAATTGTTGTAATAATACAACATATACATTAACCTTTTCAAACTTTTCTCTTTTCTCATCAATTTTTCTATTAAATTCTTGAATAATCATAGAATCCTTTAAAGCTTTATCATTACTAACATAACCTTTTTGAGTAAGTGGATTTTCTTTATCAAAATAATCATAAGTAATTCCAGTTTCTAAAATAAGAAAACATGTATTATCTTTATGATTGTTGGAAGACATTATTTTTTTTTCTTATATTTATGCCAAGATATAAAATATGTTGTTTAAATAAATAAAAAATTATTAATTAATTTTTGATATATTAATAATATAAGATCATCTTTTAAAAATAATTTACAAAATTCGAAAATAGAAATTGATCAGGAACCATCTAAAAAATAGTTTGTAATTTAATTATTATTAATTATAATTAAAATTAATAATATTAACTTTCAATATGGAACAAATAGTATGTATAATTCATCATTATCATTTTTTTTTCGTTCAATATTCTAATTAAATATCAATTAAAGGTAAAACTACAATTACTAAAAAAACAAATATTAAAGAAAATAGAAATGAAGATACTATTAGAAATATCAAAGATATCAAAACATCTTTAGATTATTTAATGAGTAAAAATAAAGAACAAATTACTAAACTACAATCATTATTAAATGATTCAACTAAAAAAAATGAAGAATATAAAGAAGAAATTGGTAATCTAAAAGAAAAAAATTTAATTTTGACTAATGAAAATAAATCTTTAAGAGAAAAAAAAGGAGAAAATGATGATAAAATCATATTAGATTTACAAAAACAAGTTGCAGATTTAGAAAAACAAATTGCTGATTTAAACACATTTCATACTATCAGAAATAACATGATAGAATGGAAAATGAAAAAAATAGTAGATAGCATCTATAGTATGGTTTATGATCATATTAATAATATTAATAGCAGCATCATTAATTATACCAAAAATATCAAAACTTCTAATGATATCAAAGAATATTTTGAATCAATTTTCAATACTGATACAAATTTATTAGAAAATTTAAATTTAAATTTAGACAGTAATGTTGAAATATAAATAAATAAATTATATTATTAATTAAAAATATTATATCTATTAAATATTATATACAATATTAATTTTCATTCAAATGGATCATCATATTCTTCATTTTTTTTCTTTCTTTTAAAATAATCAGTAATCTTGAGAATTAAATTACTATTTGCCTTTCTTTTTAAGCTCTCATTTTCTTTTATTTTTTTTCTTGAATTAATATTTAAAATATTAATTTTTCTTTTTTTTTTCTATACTTTATTATCTAGTAAATCTAATCCTTCATCAAGTCTCTTATTTGTATATCTATTACTCATGTCTTCAAGCTATTTCTTTGCTTTCTTCTCAGAAACTCTTATTAAAACTGCTAAAATTAGTGCAATACTTTTTAAATAATGAAACTTATCTATTCTATCACCTTTTTCTGGATCAAATAAATGTAATAATTTCATACATTTATATACCCTATCAATACCATGTATATATAATTTAAGATATTTAAAATGTGGTTTATCAATTTCAATATCTAACATATCCATATATGTAACAAAATTCTTGACCATAGATTTGGACTTATCATCTTCCTGTTTTAATATTGTTTCTTTAGAATTTTCATTCTTATCATCAAAAAATATAAAATCTTGATTTAACTTTTCCCAATCTTTCTGATTCTTTCTTCTCTTTTCAAAATTAATTCTTATTAAAGTCTCTTTATTAACTTTATCAAACTTGATCATCTTTCCTTTTTTGTCAATTCTATTTTTATCTTTAATAATCTCATGTTGAATTTCATAAAGAACAATATTTTCATCTATCAATTCCTAATAACCATTTTTATAACTCTTATATTCAACTAATTCAATAAATGTCATCTCATTATCTTTATCACTGTTATTTCTAAGATTTTGTTCAAATAATTCCAAATTCTTTTCTGATTCTTTACTATTTAAATATTTAATAAAATCTTCAACTTTTAAGAAATAATATAAATTAATATTTTTATTTAATAATAAATAATATAAATTTATAAAAAAAAAATACCTGTTTTTTTACTTATATATTCACCCCAATTATGTTCCTCATCTAATCCATTGAAAAAATTCTGATACTGTTTTATATTCACAAAATTCAAACTTTGCAAATATTCTGCATATTTTTTATAATCAAATATTGCATAAAATATTTTTTTCAATATTACACGTGATATAAGAGTGGAATTTCTTCTAACTAAATTAATACCTTTCACTAATATATTGTTAAATTTTTTACTATATACTAACAATGTGTATTTATCAGTTTTTTCAATATAATCATTAATTATTTTTTGTGTTACTTCTTTCACACCCAATGTCTCTTTAACATGTTTCTCTAAATCTTTTCCACTATCATCATAGTAATATTTCAGTTTTTCAAACATTAACCTAATATATTTCTTTTTCGCAAAATATATAGGAGCAATAATAACTTTTTCTAATTCCTTGACAATTTTTGATGACCAATCTCATTAGCCATCCATTTATTTATCTCATTTTGTAATTTTATACCTTCATTAAATGTAATAATAACCATTTCTTGTTGAATATTATATATTACTTTTTGATATTCTTCTAATGATAAATTAATATTTAATAATCTATCTTCATATTTTCTAATAATCTTATCAACTATAAAGGATAAAAATTGAAAAAAGATCGAATCATATCACTATAATTCAAAATAAATTTTTTTACTTTTACATCAGACAATTCATCATATTTTCCAAATACTAAATCATGAATCTCATGTTGATAAATTTCCTTGTCATTAACATATTATGATACTTTTAAGATATACTGTCTTGCATACGCAGTAACTGCAGCAGATATATCATAATCACAAATAATTGAATACTAATTTCTAAATTGTCTGTAAATAGAATTTGCTATCTTTTTTAATGTATCTTGCAAAATATAAAATAATTATACAAGGTTTCTTCCTTATCATATCCATCACGATCCTTTTTTGCCTTTTTTCTTTCAAATACAAGTAATTCTAAAATTATTATATTAAACCCTTTTTTTTTTTAGTAAATCTAACAATCTTGATATTTCCTTTTTCATCTTGAAATGATATCTCATGACAACCTTCTTCTGTTTTACCATCTCTTAATTTAGTGGTAAAACATATATTATATTGCATCATCATATTCAGATATAATGAATTAAAATCTAATATTCCACTAATATTTTTTTTATATCCTGTATTAGGTTCAAATACATTTCCTCCTCCAAATTTTTCTTTTTGATTATTTTTGTTATAATTAAATGATATTCTATATTGCTTAGCAAATTTTGCAATTAAATTATTAATCATTTTAGTCTTGTTTCTATATGAGTATTCTATTAAATCTATTGTTGTCAATTCTGATAAAACTCTATATTCTGTGATTTTGTTAATAAGTTCAATTGCTTCTTTAGATGCAATACAATCTCTAATACAATATTTTAATATCAATGTACATTTTTCCCTCTTTGTTTTTCTATCATAATTACTATTTTGACAATTATATAATATATCATACATTTCCTCTATTGGCATTTTTTTTTTTGGTTCTAATCCAAGTTTTTTTAATATCAAATTTAATGTCCATGTTAATAATGTTTGATAATTTTGTCTAAATATTGTCTGTTGATCATATTCATTTGTGCCAGAAATACTCAAATAAAAATGTTGTGCTTTCTCATTTGCATTTACAGTAACATATTCCCTCTTATAATTATATCTGATAATATTCTCAACAGAATTATATCTACTAGTTGCTTCATACATGAAAACATCAAATATATTTAATTCATATAATTTTCTTATAGCAAATTTCATATCATATCCAAGATTATTCCAACTACCAGTTTTTTCAGGTCTAATATTTTTATACAATTTTGCCTTTACCAAAAAAAATCTGCTTGATTATCTACATATACTAATTCAGTCTTTTCATCTATCTCATTGTATTCTACTGGAAATTCTTCGTTCAGTAACAAAACTGCAACAGTGTAAAATGGTTTAATTTCTCTCCCTTTGAAAAATACATACACTCCTATAAATGCTCTATCTACTTTATATCCAGTAGAAACTCTTCCTAATTTGTTTTTTTTCAGATTATTGATATCAACTGTTTCATAATCATAAAATATTAATATGTATGTATTGAAATTTTTAACAAACGTTAATATCATATAATCATATTTATTTAAAACATATCTTTTGATAATGTCTCTTTTGTTATGAAAGCTCCAGATAATAGAAATAATTTTTTTACACTATCTATAATTATTTCAGTTCTAGGTGCAATAAACATAGTATAAGATGTTGTAGTGTCATCTTCGTATAAATCAAATAATTGATAATTCTTTCTTTTGTTCTTAATTATCTCTCTTATCCTAAAAATCTCTTCTTTTCTAGTCTTATGAGATTCGAAAAAAACTCTAAAAAAAAAAACTTTGTCCTGTGGGATCTTTTCTGATTAAATCTCAGTTGATTTTTTTCCCTTTATATTATCTTTTATTATTGATATTTTTTCAATATTACTAACACCATCTTCTACTTTACAAATCTTTAATTCAAAATAAACAGAAAATCCTCTAATAAGAATTCAAGTATCAAGACCATT